>LZPO01108055.1:120162-150715 GCA_001675575.1 Neotoma lepida | reverse complement strand
TGTACCGCTAAGTATAACTTCAATTCAATCAATCCCAGGATCCATATGATAGAGGAAGGGAACCCACTCCCACAGATGGCCCTCAGACATCCATACAAGTGACATGGCATGTGTGCATCCACAGACATACACACACAAGCTTATACCAAAAAGTAAATGTAAAAATATTTTAAAAGATTTTGAGATACCAACAAATCTTCAGAGATGGTAAAATCTCATTAATTATATTCACAAAAGAAAAAGGAAACAATCAGAGAAACTGTCTGCAGTGTCATTGACAGCACCAGGCTATTTCCATTCTCAAAGTTGGCACTGCACTACATTTGTGTAAAGTGCTACCCTGGGAGATGCTAAATGAAGAGTGTGGACAGACTGTTCTACACTCCCTTCACACTCACAATTCCCATGAATCTGTAACCATTCCAATAAAATGTTACTCAAGTGGGGGCATACTCCTATAGTCCAGCACTCAGGAGGCTGAAGCAGGATTGTGAGCTTGAGGCCACCCAGGCTCCACAGTAAGACTTTAAACAAATAGTACCCCTTCAATTAACAAACTGTCAGTTTAAAAGAATTACTAACTCTCCGCTCCCCCCTCCACCTCCTCCTCTCTCTCCTTCCCTCCCTCCCTCTCTCATGCACAGCACACACACACACAGCACACACACACATGGGGGACTTACCCAACATAAGAGCTGCAGAATGGAAGGAGGACCTCCTTTATGTGACAGAGAAGGGTAGCCATGGGCAGATGGCTTGGGTGGCGTGATGTGGGAGGAATTGATGAGGCGTCTAAAGTTAAGGAATGGGGGAGGAATTCAGTAGCCACAGATGGAAATACTGAGTCAGATTTTGATTCTTGCAAATTAAGAAATTATGCAAATATCCACCAGCTTCTCATTTTTGTGAACACAGCTGCACAATGGGGTTTCTATTCAGGTCTTCAGGATGAGTAAGAAGAGGTTGGCGGAGAACTCNGTGGATTCACTTTCATCTCAGCTTCGTAGACTGCTCTTCAGAGCAGTACTGCCTCTCAGAGAGGAGGCAGTTCAGCTTAGAAAATGAAGTAATTGTTTCAAACCACTGAACAATCATTTGACGACTAGTGTGGTAAATTCTTATTTTTGTCCCCAGGGAGTAGTTTTGGTCAAGAAGAGACTAGATCCTGGACAAACACACATATAATTAATATACTCAGGAATTCCAACACAATTGCAATGCAAAGTGTTAATTCACTTGAAGCCTGTTCTGTAACATGGAGTAACGGCAATGGACTTTTTTGTGGTTAGAGAATATTTAACTAATAACTTAAGTTTATATATTCACTGTAGGTGGCAGAGTGAGAACTTCACAGAAAGAGAATTTGTGTGAACTGAAATACATATTATTAATANACATTTATGAATACTCCATTCTGCCTTTGGATGTAAACAGCCAGATGTTACCCTCATGGAGTCATTTCAAATTATTAAAATTATGCACATGACTCATTCCATCAAGTGAGTACATTTCACTTCTCAATTCAAAAAGGAAGTTAAATTGAGACAAGAAAAAGGATAAGATATGCAGGNAAAGCACTTCTTTTTAAAATGTTTATTTTATTTTACATGTTTGGGTATTTTGCCTGTGTGTATGTCTGTGTACCATGTGCCTGCAGTGTCCNCAGAGGCCAGGAGAGGTCACTGAATTCTCTGGGTCTGGAGTTTCAGGTGGTTGTGAGCCACCTGGGTACTGAAAATAGAACCTAGGTCTTCTGGAAGAGCAGACAACGCTTTGAACTGCTGAACCATCTCTCCAGACTCCATACAATGTTTCTTTGAAGAGTACTATGGAGCGGCTAAGTACGGGTTGTGGAGGTAGACCAGAAATACTTCTGATGCTTACAGGATGAACCAAGAGATGGTGCATAGCCCATGCTCCAGCCGTGCTGGAATGATGAGTTTGTTTAGTCTAGGTTCCCAGCAGGAAGTGCTAGTTAACTGTTCATAGAAATGATAGAAAGGATTACCAATGATAAAAAGCTATAATTCTTTTTGTGAAGAAAAATATTTTAAAGGCTTTTCTTTTACAGAAGATTTTCTAGACAAATACTGTGGGTTCCAGTCTGCCATCATGTGTGCTCTGAAGCATCACTTGTATAATGGGAATTTTGAGAGTCTAATTTCCCATTTGCATCAATGGTCACATTGCACCTGGTCTCTTTAAATAAAACAGGGAATTTATGCATGCAGAGGTTGGTGATCAGTGGCACACACAGTGATCATTCTTACAAGATGAGAACTCATCCCAAAGGATTTTGACCAGGTTAGAATTGAAAGCAAGCAAACATGTAAGCCACTGTAAAACTGGAGTTAAGATTTTGACGTATTCAAATGGCTGGTTTCCAGCTTGACGTGGCAATTGACTGTAGAGATCACTGTAAAGACAAAGGGAATCATTTTCAATTCTTATCTTCCTTACTAACAAAGCATGTGTCTTTGACAATTGTATGAATAACNTGCTTTAGGAGCTAACATAAAGTTTGCATAATGNAGGGGTATTTCTTACAGTCCTGTTGACAGATGATTTGCATAGCAGCTGAAGGAAATAGAGAAAACAACGGAGTCCCAGGCATCAGGGACCAGGAGGTACTAACTACTGTGTGGTGCACTGTGTGAGTGTGTACATGTCANNGGACAGAGTGTGAGTGTTTATCGGGATGATAGTTATACAATACCTAAGTTGCAGAGAGGTGATGCAGAGCANAGTCATTGCAGCTCCTNATAACNGACTCAGAGTTGAAATGTTTAAAGAGAGTGGATGATAAGTAGCTTGCNTAATTTCAGAATACACTTGGGTGGCAAAATATCNTATNGTGTAACTTAGGTGTATCCAAAACATGTCAGTGANGACTCAGTAAAGCTGACCACATGTGAGAATGTCAAAGTGAAGAGATGAATAGTTTGGGATTTAAGCAGGCAATAGATTTTNTATCATTATCNTCCATAAAATGGTGATANATTCTCTGCANTAATAGTCTAGGTGCTATGTGAGTACAGCTNCAAGCTGTAAAATTGTCCATCCACTTCAGATGCTCCACAAAGAGATGCAGGGCTGTGACAGACAGGAATAGAGATGCTCCAGTCTCCTCTTGTGTAGCTGAAAAATGAAAATGCAAATAATTGTCCCTTATTGAATGTGTGTCACACAGGAGCCTTCATAGATGTCCTTTTGTCTTAGTTAGNGTTACTATTGTTGTGATGAAACACTCTGTCTAGTTAGGGTTTTTATTGCTCTGAAGAGACACCATGATCACAGCAAATCTTATTAAGGAAAAACATTTAATTGGGGTGCCTCGATTACAGTTTCAGAGATTCAGTCTATTATCGTCTTGGAGGAAACTTGGCTGCATGCAGACAGACTGTAGCTGAGAGTCCTACATCTTGCAGGTAACAGGAAGCTGACTGAGACATTGTGCAGTATCCTGAGCAAACCTCAAGGCTTGCCCCCACAGTGACATACTTCCTCCAATAAGGCCATACTCACTCCAACAAAGCCATACCTCCTAATAGTGCCACTCCCTATGAGATTATGGGAGCCAATTACATTCAAANTACTACAATGATCAAAAAATAAGTTGGGGAGGAAAGGTAGCAAGCCNGTAAGCAGCACCCCTCCATGGCCTCTGCATCAGCTCCTGACTTCCTTTAGTGATGAGCAGCAAGCAATATGGAAGTGTAAGCCAAATTAAACCCTTTCCTCCCCAACAAGTTGACATAAGGCTAGCTAGCACAACTTTCAAATATTTTCAATCTATATGTTAGGGTTAGCATCTCTGTTTCCAGAGTGAACGTGCTGAACTTTAGCCACAAATGACTGCATAGAAACTTCAGTCTGGATCCTTCTTGAAGCCTGACACTGTTTCTCAAATTTCTTTGAGGACAAACCAAGCAGTGGACCAGGCACCGACATGAAGTGGTTTCAAACATTTGGGTCCTGTGGTTGTCTTCCAATGGGGTGGTAAAATCACATCACCTAGTAACAGGGTGATGTGACTTCAGAAGCCACTGGCAACAAGGATAGGTCTAGGTCTATTTGGCTTCTGTAGGAGAAGGCACTGCTAATTTGAATGCTGAATACTATGTACTTCAATAAAGTAAGATCTTCTATTGACTCCAATTCTTATTACTACACATGGAATCTTGGACAAACAAAAATTCTGCAAAAACCCTGCCAGGCCTCAGAGTCTCCAGTCTCCTAACCACACCAGGAGACATTAATTAAGGATGCAAATTTCAATTTGAACTCAATGTGGCTATTGTGTCTAGGCTTCAGGGGATAAGTATGCTTGGACTATTTACCCCTAGTGTAACCCATGGTTACAAGATTTTGTTTTGTTCTTAAGACAGGGCCTCACCATGTAGTCCTGGCTAGCTTAGAACTTGCTATTGAGATGGGGGTGGCCTTGAATTCATAAAGATCCACCTGCCTCTGCCTCCAGAGTTCTGGGATTAAAGGCATGAGTCACTATGTGAGCTCATAGTTACCAAAACCAATTTTCTTTCACTTTAAAAAATATATTGAGGCTTTGATATGATGAGATGATTTATTTGTACTGTTCTTTATAGTGGATGATAAAAAAATCTTAAGGGCTCCGAAAATGCTGTAGTGTTTATTCTTTTCCTAAGAACCCTCTCATTTCTCTCCTTTCACTGTCCCCTCTCCTTCCTGCTCCTCCCGTATCTCATCCTTCTTCTGTCCCCCTCCAAACCCAAGTTTGGTAATTTTTTATTTCCTGATAAAATGATGCAGTTGGGTGGAATGGTTTGATGACATAGGAGCAAATGGATCTAACCAGTTGCAAGAGCTAAGTTCCTAAGTAACTAAGTGAGAAAGTGGGCCAGTTTATGGAATGAGGGAGGATCCAACCTGCAGCAGGGACAGTGCATTCCTCAGAGCACAAAGAAGGCACCAGTGCAGCTTGGGAAGCATCGTGAGTGTTATTCACACCTACAGAACTCCATCTTTTCATTGACATCTCTGAGCTCATTTTCATGGGTGCTCTGAAGCTGAAGGGATGAGGGTTGCTATCAGAGTGTGAAGGATGTGGGTTTCCTAGGATTGCCTTGACCAAGTTTCCCAACCAGGTGGCTGTATTAGTTGTTTCTTCATTGTGGTGATGAGATACCTGACATAAGCAACTGAAGGGATGAAAAATTTATTCTGCTGTGTGGTTTCAGAGATTCATGGTCCACTGTTGGGAGAAAGAGGAATCACAGAGACTTAGTCCATGGTGGTGGGATCATGTGGGATGGCAAAGGGCGAAGAACACCATCTGGATCTCAGGTAGACATAGCCTACAAAGGCCTGCTCCTAGAGACTTACTCCTATCAGCCAGGTGACTCCTAAAGTCACCACTGCCTCCTCAAAGTAACCCCAGTGGCTGGTGATAAAGTATTTAAAACGTGGGCCAGTAGGAGGATGTTTCAGAGTCAAACCACAACAGTGGCTTAAAACAATAGCAATATTGTTGTGTCACATGTCTGGAAGGTCCACAGGCAAGGTGTCCTGAGGCCATGCTCTGTCTTCAACCCCCNGGGAAATCCTTCCTGCATATTCTAGCTTAAGGTAGTGTGCTGGCACTCTCTGGCATCCCTTTGCTTCTNGGCTCATTCACAGCTATCATCACATAGTTTCTGCCTTTCTTGAATCTATAAAGGCACCAATCTGGCTGGAGCAGGGGCCACACTCAACCAGTGTGACCTCATCCTAACTCATCACATCTACAACAACTCTACTTTCAAATAAGGTCTTAGTACTTGCGGCTAGATTTCAACACATCTTTGAAAAGGAACACAATTCAACACAAAACAACTGTNTTGGAAAGGAAATCAAGCAAAATGGATAAGTTAGGACTGTAGGTCAGCTCTGAGGGACATCCTTAAGTGGNNTCCCTNGCCACTTGGCTACCTCAGTGCCTGTCAGGACAAATAGATGTTTTATTATCTGTTGGTTTCATTTTTGTATGAAGCTAATTAACATAACTCCATTTCAGTCAGTGAACAATATATCTCTCCTGTCAGTAGAAGCATGGCAACACCAAGAGCATACANTTCTTTCTGTGAAAACTGCTTTTTGCTGTTACAGTGGAAGATTGTCACATGAATGGGAGTTGCAGATTTTAAATGTTCACATTCTTANAGTCACAGAGATGAGCTTTTGTTATATAATAAAACTGTAAGACTGCAGGGTAAAGCACTCTTGAGCCAGACACAAGGCCCCCTTTACAGAACTGTCCTAACTGAAAAATGAAGGAAGTCCCTAGAAACCACACAAAAAATGTCTTTCCTTTCTGGTGAGATATTTAAAGGCAACACCTGTGAAAACACAAGTTTCTGAGCTGCGTTTGAGAGTTCCAGCTTTCTTGCTTTTGACTCAGGAGAGCTAAGCAGGGGAGGGAATGGACCTCCAAAGTCAAGTTCACCTTTACGGAGAGAGGGGGCAGGAAACTTGCCCTTAGTTACTGAGAAAAAGCCCTGGAGACAGGATCCGAACCCAGGTTCTACCATCTCTGTCTCTGGTCTGTCTAAAACACTGTGTCTCCCATGCACATGGTTCCCTTGGGCCCCTTATGAATTGCAGTCACCTGTGTGTGTCTTAGCACCTCTGCCTAGTGGAATGGGACCAAATGCAAGTCCTTCACTATGCTTGTTTTTATAATCCTTGTGCCACATGTACAAGGGTAAGAGTGAGTCTAAGAGGTGACAGGTGANGGCCACTCACCCAGTTGATTTACATGGGACCTAAAAAATATCATTTGTTTAAGCCATCCATTCTTCAATCCACAAATATTTATCAAGTGCTCACTGTATGTCAGGAAATGTTGTGAATTCTTCACAATGATGAATATACAAGCAGTGACCTTCTGACTTTGACACAACTGGCAAGCTTCTTCTCCCATAAAAATGATTTAGACCATGTCAGCCATTCATATTCAGAGATATANAAACATGGGAAGGNAGGAGTGAAAAACCAGGGGAACTCTGTAGGACTTTGAGAAGTGAGTTAACACAGAGTGAGCACACAGCCAGGTGAGATGTTTGGCAAAGGCCATCATGAGCAGCACCTGGGAGAGAGAGCGGCAGGACAGTCTGTTGCTGTTATACCAACCTATGCCAAGTCAGCTGCCCTGCAGGCATTCACACAATGCTATATGCATGAGTCTTAAAGGGATATTCTGCAAGTAACAACATCCTAATGCAACTGGGAGGCAACCACTGTTCTCCCTTGTCATTTTGTAGCAGAGGAGGGATGGACATGGGGACCAAGATCATGACTGAGAACTGGGTCTAGGCAGTGGCCCAGGCAGATAATCAAGAGTGATTTCTAGAACTGCCATGGACAGCAGGGGAAGTGGCAGTAGCCAGAGGTGAACATTCAGAGCTGTGAGACAAAGGCAGAGAATAGCATGTCTATCAGAGTGGCAGCCTGAGCTGACATGGGTTCATATTTCAAGGGAATCAAGCCTAGGACCCCCCGATTTGTTGTAACACACTTAATCTCCCTGCATTGCTAAGGCCAGGCCTTCTTATAGAAATGTTAACTCATGGAGGCTGCCACCCTGCAACAGGACCAGCTGTCCCCTCATCAGTAGAACAGGAGACTGAGGCACNGAGAGAGGAAGGGAGGGATAAGAAGTTCCATAGCTAGCAAGGAACAAGGCTGGAACAAAGCCANGCAGCTTGGCTCTGAGGGCTGCGATCTGAGCTGCAGTGCTGAGCTGTTTGAGAAGCATAAAGGTCTGGCTTGGAGGTTCCCTTGGTCACCTGATAAACAATTTTTGGTTGCTGTGCTGATCCTTACTCATGATACTGGGAGTAGAGTAGTGAACACACATCGGGGATTTCAGGTTAAATGAAAGGGAGGACACGAGCTAGTAGAAAACAGCAACAGATACACAATGAAATATTAGGATTGTGTTGTTCAATCTGGTGGCCAGTGTGATTCAGGAAAACTAATGTCTCATCATCATCATCATCATCATCAGTAGCAGTAGTATCATTTTGTGCTTTTTAGACAGGGTCTCATTCTAGCCAGGTTGGCTTTGAATTTACAATTCCTCTGCCTCAGCCTCCCAAGTGCTAGGATGATAGACATGAATCACAAATGACTTCAACTATATTTTAATTAAATTTGTTTCTATTTAAATTGAGAATGGTACTCAACTCAGCTATTGGGAAAACCTCCTGTTTATTTGAAGCACCTTGGGCCTGTGAACTTTGTATTTAAATTGTAAATTGTGTGAATTCTGAATAGAGTTGAATCATTTTTGCCTGAATCATTAGTGTCTGCAGCGAGATTGTACTGTGGGCATGTTACACTCTATATTTCAAAGACTTCAAAAGGAAATGAAAAATAGTTCACTAATAACTTTTATGTTGCCCNTATGTTGAACTGATGATATTTTTGATACCCTAGGCTAATGAAAAGGAATATTGAGATTGATTTTGGCAGTTTCTTTTGCCTTTGTTAGATGACTGACTATGCTGATCACTTTTATGTCAACTTGACACAGACTAGAGTCATTTGGGAAAAGCAAACCACACTTGAGAAAATGCCTCCCTAAGATTTGCCTGGAGGGAAATCTCTAGTGCATTTTCTTGAGTGATGATTGATGTGGGAGGGCCCAGATCACCATGGGTGGTACCACTCCTGGCCTGGCAGTCCTGGGTGCTGTAAGAAAGCAGCTGATCAAACCATGAGGTTTCTGTCCTGCCTGAGCTCCTGCTCTGACTTCCCTGGATGGTAAACTCGAAGTTGTGAGATGAAGTACACCTTTTCCTCCCCAAGTTGCTTTTGGTCACAGCAGTAGAAACCCTAAGNCACAATTAGAAACTTTAAAAGATTCTTGGTGCTGGCAACAGTGAAGAGATAGATGAAGTTTGCATTGGGTTTCTCTTAGAGTTCTCTTAAAGACTGGTGGGTGTGGAGAGCAAAATAGAACAGGGTGACTAAATGAACAGAACTGGGCACCTCATTTATTTATTTCAAATGGATTTTATTTTTTTAAGTGTGGGATCTGTCCTTTTGCCAGATTTTTCTAGTATACAGTACAGTATTGTCATTTACTGGCAGAGTGCGGTATGGTTGATTTCTGGAATGCATCCATCTTGTGCAATTATAACTTTATATCATTTGATTTAGAGTGAATGGAACAATGGGCCAGAATAGCAAGACAACTGAATGTTGGTGGCTAGACCATTAAGGAGCATGGCGGGGGTGAAGGCAGGCAGGGCTACTTTGTGCTGTGTAACTGGGTGGCAATTGGAGGAGGTTACTCAGATGAGAGAACTCTTTCCGGAAACTCTCAGTGCTAGAGCCCAAGTACATGGTGTCATCTGTGAGCTAAGGGAAGAAGGGTNGATTGGATGGANTAGGCTGATGAGGTGGGGCTAACTAGGAGATGCTCGATGGAAGGGCTGAGATATAAAGGCTCATCAGTCTTGAAGGCCACAANCAAGGGGAGAATACTTTCAAAAAATGTGTTGGNAAGTCCTTGGAGGGTTTCTCCATGGGGTAGTCTCATGATCTGATGAGAAGGAAGAGAGCCCTATGGACATGAATAGCTAAGCCGGAGAGGACCTCAAAGCTCTTGGGGCACAGCCTGGGTCTCCGAAGGCTTTCTGGCAGAGTTAAGATGGGGTAAAGAACCAGGAATGGAACTGACATCTTGAGGTCATCTGAGGGGNTGCTATGGGAGCTTCCACAGTTACATGCCCTCACTTGTGCCCACAAGCTGGTGAGGCCCTTGTGTTTCAGTAGTATCTGATGAGGCACACGTTAAATACTCAATGGATGTTTACTGAATTAAAAATAATGATGGTAACATTGTTTATTCCAGGAACACCACATTCTCATGCAAAGTCATCCCACATCTGATCCATCCCATTTGGGAGCATTTTAGCAGTGGCTTCCTGAACGTAGCCAACATCAAACTTGCTCTTGGGAATCCTACCTACCATCGCTCTGGACTAAGGAAGAGGCAGGCAACCCAGAAGCCAAGTTCTTTGGTTGTGGGCTTGCAGTAGCTTTTTCTGAGAGTATGTCTGTTCACATAGGGCAGGTGGTATTTAGGCTCTGTGAATGAGAAGAGAAGATGATGGTAGGGATGATGGCTGATATGCAAATACAGGCATCAGACAGCCTGGGAGTGAACATACTGACTATTTCAGTGAAAGAGGAATTGGGTGTAGAGTTGACAGAAAGCTGCCCAGGGGATCTGAGAGTGGTGTTCGGGGGCCACCCATTCTCTAGTGTGTCACCATGGGAAACCACCTGTTTTCCTGGGTCTTTGTTAGAAACTAATGATGAACTGGGTTTTCATGGCTTTAAAGACTTTGGAAGCATCCTGCCTTCTGCCTGCAGGAGTTAACCTGTGAGAATAAAAGACTGTGTAATTTATCTCATTGTTTTTCTCCTCGGAATATTGAATCGCCACATCAACCCTGTCTGTCTGAAGTCTATGTGTTCTGGGCAATTAACATCTTATTTGAAGAAGTCTTTGCAATCCAACAACAAAAATTAATCATAGAAATTTTATAATTGCTGTAAAGTACGTTTAACTTTATAGCCCANGCTGGGTACCAAGCTAAGCATACTTAAACTGTGTCTGATACAACAAAAATATTTACTTAGGATTCGGAGGAGTAAATAGATATCTCAGAGTGTAATTATCATCAAGAGGGAAAAGGGTCACCAATCAAGCCACAGCCTTATCATTTACACGGTCAGTTAGATGTCAAAATAAAGTCAAAAGACAATGAACTTGGGAGCNCTTTTACTGTGAAATTAATGTTTTTTCTCCACAATGTTATCTTTGTGTGTCAGAGGAAACTTTGGAAGAACAGATCAGATTAAGATTTCAGAACCTGTGGTGGGAAAATGATTCCATGGNTGTCACCCCCCAAGTAGTGGTATAATTTTTCTATGCTCTCGTGAGGGGTTTGAAAATTATTTTTGTGTGAAGATGCCACGTCCAGGTTGCAAATAGGATTGACGTATGAGTCCCCTGTGACTGCTTAGACAGTGTTTTATAGTAAGTCCCACTGTCTCCCACCACGCTGGACTAAGGACTGCTCTCAAGTGTCAGGCTCTCCTTAATTTTATCACTCAGTGTTTGCTTGCTTGCAAGTCAATAAATATCACACTTGTACTTTTTTCTCAAAACACTTCTTTCAGTTATTTGCTTGTCCANCATTGTTACTTTTCTTCAGATTTAAGATTGCATTGTCTGGTTGAAAAAGCCTGTATAGCTATCGTGACATATGGTCACGAGTTTTATTCTAACTTNAGGAAATGTGCTGGTGGATATTCCTAAGGTCGTAACAAAGGTGACATTTCCTTTTGTTTTATTTTATTTATTTATTTATTGGGGGGTGAGGCCCATGCCACTGTGTACGTGTGAAGGTCACAGGACAACTTGAGAGAGTCAGTTCTCTCCTACCACTATCCAGGTTACAGAGGTCAAACCAAGGTCATCAGATCTGGTAGCAGGCACCTTCACCTGACNGAGCCATCTCAACANCCCAAAGGTGACATTTCTAGAAGATATTGTATGGCGTTGGTGAAGTAACTAACCCACAAGCTTTGAAATATGAATCATAGAGAAAGTCAATGAAGTTCTACCTTCCCGTATTGTTAACTTTAAACATCATAGAAGTCATTNGGATAACTCTTGGCTCATCTCCATTACAACTTCAGCGGCCACACGTTATTAGAAAAAGGAATATTTTGAATGTGGTATCCAGAACTATGTATTGTATTTTGATTTCAACATATATTATTGAAGACTGACATCAGAACCACTCAGCACATTTAGTCAAACGATTACATATAAGGCCATTTTAAGAATATCTTGCCAAGTTCCTCCTTCATGCAGTATGTATAGCCACAGCTTCTCTTGCCAGATATATCAGCTTACATTTTTCTGTCCTGATCTCACTTTATCATAGATCCACAATCTCATCTCTCTTAATTATATTTTTACAATGTCTCTGTACTTGTTGAAACATAATAATCTTTAACAAATGTAATATGGCCTTATTAGTAGAAGAATGTGTTCCTTACATGGTAAATAATGTTTCATTTGGGAAAAAAATTCTTGACTTCAAGATCTGCTGTTTTAGTTTTCTAAACTAGCCTTCTGGCAACTGCAAACATCCAATGGGACTCAAAGCCTGGTGATACTAAAACTCCAGCACAAGGTCTCTGCCTATGCTCTTACATCGCTGAAGAGGCCAAGGTGTGGCTTAGTATGTGTGTGTGTGTGTGTGTGAAGAAATATATATTGTATTTGCTACAAAAATGGGATATGGGCAATATTTATATATGTCTATGTACACACACATTATCACACTTTTCCTGAAAATTGAGAAAAACAAGGAGAAGCATCAAGAGAAGAGAAACGAAAGAGGAGATTTATAAAAACGAAGAATTTTCTCTGCTGCAGGGGCAGCTTTTAGAAATGGCCAATGGGAGATTTGTAGTCTTCGAAGTAGCAGAGAGAAGCTAGGAGAGAGGAGAGCCAGGTGCAAAGGAGAGGCCACAGCTGTCCTAGGTGTATGCAAATGAAGAGTGGTGGTGAAAGGACCCTCTGCATCCCCGTTGTTCTGAAGTCCCCACCAAAGGAATGGGCAGGAGGTGGCAAAGAGATAGGCAAGCAGGAAAACACAAAAACAAAAAGAACAACAAAACAAAAAGCAAAAACCAAGAGGCCAAACAAAGCCCACCAGACTGCAGTAGTCCCTGAGGGCCCACTCTCACTGTCTTAGACCACCCTCCCCAAACTTAATCCACTTCTGACCAATGTATTTGTGTTTGCTGGAGGTACAGCAGACAGTGGAACAACACCTTTCTTTTTCTTTCTTTCCTCCCTCCCTCCCTCCCTTCTTTCTTTCATTATTCTTTTCTTTTTTTCTTTTTTTTTTTTGACAGAAGAATTGTGAATTAAACACAACATTCAGAAGTACCACATGGTAGAACGCCAGTCTGCAATGTTTCAGTGTAGGTGTGGAACAGCAAAGCACATAGCAGTTAGGGCCCTGTAGTCCTATGTCAGCTAGGGACAACTAGGAGGGTATGGCATCTGATCTCCAATCTACCACCAACCATCTGGGATGGAAAGTAAAAGCAGATTCAGATGTACCCACTTCAGACACTGAGTCCCACTCACCCATCAGCAATACAAGAGGGGGCGGGGTTTGTTTATTTCCCGGATGGTATTCTCCTTTCTTCCACCTTTATTTTGGTCCCCTCATTGATAGTTTTGTAGCTCTGATCACCTGAGACTTCTATGTGCCTCAGCAGCTCTGAAGTATTCCTTGTCTCCACGCTGGTAAATGTGACTTGCTGCTCTGGCNTGTNCGACGGCTGCCCTCGTTCCACTTCACACTGCCATTTTCACTTACGTTGTCCTCACTGCTACAGCCAGTACCATAGCGGCAGGCAGCTCTCCTCGGTGTCTCTGTAGGATGGCTCTGAAGAAATGAACTCTGCTTATGCTATCACAGACATTTGCTTTCTGAAGAGTTCTGGAGCATGAAGGAGACTACTGATGGTTTATGAAGGGGAATGATGAAGAAAATCTCATCTGATCAACAGGACCTTAGGTGCTTACCTTCAGACTCACCAGGATAGTCATTAAAACCCTGCCCCACCCCATGTGATGCATCTGCAGCTTTTAGAAAGCCTGGGGCTATCACTTGCTACAGTACATTGCCACAGCTCTATGGCACCGAGTCTCTGGAAGACGAAGGGTGTCCTCCAATTGCCACCATGCTCATTTTAAAGAGCAGAACACTTTATTACCAAATTATGTTTAGTTTTAAAAAAGCAGATTTAGTACTTTTAGCGCTGACAGTACGTAATGACTCCATATAGGTTATGAAAATGTCCAAGAATAACACTGACACACATTGGTGAGGTTTTTCCAAACATTCACGCTCTAAGCACTGTTTTAGGCATGGCTGGAGTTCAGCTGCCTCCATGGTGGGTTGAGTATCAGTGGGAAAGCAGAGGGGTTTCTTTCATGTCTCCTCCTAGGAGAAAGCCTCGGGTCAGAGTCAACTCAGTGTGTCTTTTGAAGCCACTGCTACCTCTACTCCGGGTACTTCGAGTAAACAAGCGAATGCAGAAAGACTATTTTCTTCATCCACAAAAGGCTTTTTGTGTATTTGTATGTTTGATATCCCCTGCTATCCTCAGGTCGTTTCCATACAGTCAGTTACTATTGAAAGAAACTGACCCCAAGGGCTGAAGACGTGTATCTGTGATAGATTGGCTTAGCATACGGGCAATGCTCCTTACCATCCCCTGAACCACAAAGGACAACAACATGACTCCTCTGACCACAGGTGTGTGTCAAGACCTTGGGGGCATACCAGATCAACCACTGAGCTGTCGGGAAGGATGTGTTAGTGGGGAACAGTTATTGGAAAGCTCACGGAATTTATACGAAGATGAGAAAATGAGTCCTAAGAAAACGGTGTGGAAGCNGAAGGGATAGTGCTATGGGAATGTCCTGGGAGCAGAGGAGATAAGATTGGGGATTTTACTCGGAAGGAAGGCAATAGCTTGCTTGCTATAGATGATTACATACATAGTGCATGCTCTTACAGGTCCAGATCTTCTGTGAAACATGAAGACCATTGTTTGCAACAATTTACGTGCCTTCTTAAAATAATCTCTTCATTTGATTTAGGTGAGACACTAACCTCATCTGGGAAGTCAGCTAAAAGTAGAGATTCCAACAAAGAATAGACACTGATGTCCAGGACAGACAAGTTGGCTGGGAATGGAAGCATCTTCATTATTGTCAATATGAGACTTCTAGGCCTGTTCTATGGTAGATCCTATTCCAAAGACAAGAGGAGAATGTAAAGACCTAGTACTTTTTAAAGACTAAGAAGCTGTCTCAGTGCATTCTGTCCATATTCCAATAACGAGAGCTCATTCATGTTCACAAAGGACGTTGGGAAATTTTGTCTCTAACTGGGAAGCCACAGTCCTAGGGAGAAGGATTTCTGAGATTAGATTAGCATGTGTCTGTTGCTAATGAGTCCTATACTTATTGGAAAGCTAAATTTGATGCATAAAAACATTTGATGCAAAAACAAAGTTATTTTATAGGTAGAAAAATGCATTTTCCTGATGAAAAAGTTACTATGTGACAGCATTCATATTATTTTGTTATTCCCAAGTTATAGTCGAATAGTTCTGTACATAGAACAGAATTTTAACCCAAACTATATATTGGTTAGCACATTCCTGGCCCTGTTTCAGGGTCATTGCATCCTTTTTCCAGGGTTTGGGAACATGAGGTGCTGGAGGCTCATGGTTGTGACTGTGTGGGAATTGCTGGTATCTATATAGAGCTGCCTTCTCTAAGTTCCTATCCTCAATTTCACCAAGGGTCTGCATTCAGCCAGTGACAGGGATAGTTTTCCAGGATCTTTTTAAGTCTGAACTCTGTAAGACTAGCTGTCTGAGCCTTAGCCTTCTGTGGTAACCATGTTCTTACCCAACTTTTCCCTGTTTGCCTCCTCATTTCCACACACATGCCCCTGAAGAGCCTTGCGCAGCAGTCTTTTGTGTACAGAGCCTATTTTTTTTTTAAGATTTATTTATTTACTATGTATACAGTGTTCTGCCTGCATGTATGCCTGCAGGCCAGAAGAGGGCGCCAGATCTCATTACAGAGGGTTGTGAGCCACCATGCGGCTGCTGGGAATTGAACTCAGGACCTCTGGAAGAACAGCCAGTGCTCTTACCCATTGAGCCACCTCTCCAGCCCCTCAGAGCCTATTTTTAAGGAAACTCTGCTGAGATATGTGTAAAGGGAGATTTTATGAGAATTTAATCAATCATAAGTGAACTATTAGGCAATTTTAATATGGTTACAGTGATTTGGTTGCAATATTTAGGTGTATTTTTAGAAATTTGTTTTAGGTTAGACTATGATTTAAATTTAATTTATTTATTTATGATATAAATTTGTTTATTTATTTATTTATTTTATTTATTTTAAATTTTATTTATTAAAAATAAATTTATTAAATTTATTATTTTAGTTTTTTTCTTACATTTAGTGTGTGTGTGTGTGTGTGTGTAGGAGTGATAGTTAGAGGACAACCAGTTAGCACTGGTTCTCTCCCTCTACCACATGGGTCCTGGCGATCAAACTTAGGTTGCACTCGGTGGCAAGCACTTCTACCCACTGAGCCCTCTTGAAAGCCTTGGAAAGTAATGTAAAGTTAACCTTTGAAGAGAAACTGGGAGATTAAATTAAATTTAAACCACAGCATAGGAATATTAAGCTCATATTTCCTAGCACACATTCTTAAGGTAGTCGTTGACTCCTCATCGTACACCGTGGAACTACTGCCAGAAGGAAATGTGCTGTGTAAGTCAACAAAGAGGAAGTTCCCGTGTTTCACTAAATATGCAGGGGAAAAGGCCACAGAAAATGTTCAATGTTCTGAATGCTACTGAAAAACCAAATGACCTTAGATAATTACAAGACAAGGTGAAAAATCACTTGGGGCTTTGGGGTCCATAACCCACTTAGTAGTGTTGCATTATTCTAACCAAGTGGTCATGTGAAATCTTCCCCAGGATTCGGAATAAAGTTCATGAGATTGCCCTGAGTTAATCTGACAGATACATAGGAGAAAGCAGTTTTCTTCTGATGACCTTCCAACTACAGGAGGTTAAGTATTCCCCTGTCATGTCTATTCTGGTGAATGCAACCTGGATCTTACAGCTTCTTTGTCTCTTCTAGAGCTCCCAGGAGAAAATAATCTTCCGGCACTTAAAAAGAAGCATGCATCTGTTAAACAGATGTTCAATATTATTTATTCTCAACCCAGTAAACAGATGCTTATTATATTTAGCTACCANATTATGGCAACCCTGGGAGAACAGCATTCCAAATAATGAATGCAAAATGTGACTAAACGTTTGTTAGTGCATAATGAATGTTTGATTTCAGCAGTCTAAAATGCCATGGATTGGAAGGACATTACAAGTCATTACAGTGGTCCGATGAGTTTTTATTTTTCAACTGACACATCTGGCTTGTTACTTGGAATGAGTTCAGGTAGATTGCTGTTTTGTTTGTTTTGTGGATGAGAAACAGCCCCATGAAGCAGAATGACAGACAAAAGGAAAAACTGAAATGGGTTTCTGAAGTAGTAATCATGTGGCTGCAAATTTTTCAAACATGTTGATTCTAAAACCATACCTGCCTGCAGTTCGAATTTAAATGGTGACACGATTGCTATTTGTTTGGTCGTACAGATGCTTTTCTAAGTTTGAGGTTGCAGATGCCTTGCCTTCACACCACTGAGTGTGCTTTATTTATTTATTATTTTAATTTCTCATGAACAACTTTTCAATAAGCTTAGTTTTGGTCTGGGTGTAAAGTATCCTAGCATGTGAAAGACCTCATCTGCAGCTAGCTGATCTGGTACTTGAGAGATGAGTGGGCCACAAAAGCTTCGCCTCTGAATCTATTGATGGGCTGGAACAATCAGACCTCAAAACAAATCTCTCCTCTGAAACAAATTCAATTTAATTATTTTTTAATTATTGTTGTTATTTGAGACAGTATTTCGTCATGTAGCCCAGGGTGGCCTCAATTTTACCATGCCTCCTTCCATCTTCTTCCCAAGTGATGAGAGAGAATGTACCATCATCTGAAACATGTAACTTTCAAATATTCTTTATTACATCCTACTTAGTGTGTGTGTGTACACACGTGCGTGTACGTGCCACAGATGTGCCTGGAGTTGCCTCTCCTATATGGTTCTAGATCCTATCAGGTCAACATTAACCACCACAGCACCTGGCTTCTTCACAGCCAATGGTTTGCAAGGGATTGCAACCAGACTTATGCTACTGTAGACGCAGAGCAGTTAGCAAATTTATCTGGCAAGCATAAGTCTTAAATTCACCCTGACCTCTGTGGACACTGTTGACAACTGTCTTCTGATGGGCAAAGACAGCTATCCTGTGTCCCAGTCCCTGCTCTCAGAGATTAGGAAAGCGTGTGTAGNCATTTGGTCTGGTTCAACAGCAATCTCAATTTCATTAGTTTCCTTCCCTCTGTGTTAAGTGGATGCTATAATATTCTAATTACATTCTAACATTTCTTGTGGTATAATGTAAGATGGGTAAGAGACACTTTTAAAACTTCTGGGGAGAGGATTCTAAAAATAAACCGGAAGCATTGTTTTTATAAAAGGATTAGAAACTGAATAATTTAATTTAAGCCACATTACTGAGTGAGCGAGTGAAAGGACTTGCCTCTGACATCTGGTCCAATTCTTAGACTCTCTGTCTGCTGTCTTACTGTGTGTTCTTGGAAAAATCACTCCTCATATATTCATTTTTATGGGGAAATTACATTGAATCCATCTTATAAATGTACTAAGGAGAATCTAAAATCCCTTGAGGCCTAGGCAGATGTTTTCCCTTGCTTATACATGCCTTGCTGCCCCTCACAACTGAGAGGACATTCCTGTTGACTTACTACCTCTGTATGTTTCAAAAGACTGATCTAGAGACTTTTCTTGCTAGCTCACAGCACGTGTATGGACTCTCACTCATGGGATGGGTTTTAGGGATGTTGGCAAAGATATGCTGGAGGTAATTTCTGACCTAAACTACTTCCAACTTTGGCTTTTTTATTAATTTCCCTTTCAATTTCGAGCATTTATGTGGGAAACTCTCCATTATTTGTGAAATCATTAGCACTGGCAGTCATTAAGCTGGCTGATTAGATATCACTGGCCTTTGTAAGCAAGCCCTGCTCTAGGAGCAATGAAGGAAAAACAGAAAGAGCACATAGGAAGAAATGAAATTTACATTTCTAGATGAGTTCCATGAATGCTTCAGAGTGCCATGCTACAGAGTACTTGGTTATTATCCACCCTGACTCATGACTATGGCTCAGGAAGAGCAGAGGAGATAATCCGGAGTCTCCTGTCAGACTCAGAAAGATAGCATGTATGGTTCCAAACAATACCCTTTGTACTTAAAGCTGAGCTTCTCCAAGAGACCTACTCATAGAAAGATGGTGGAGACTGTTTGTCTTCACTGAGCTGAGTCAGTTGGACCAGTGAGAAAGAGGCTGGAANACTTGGATCCAAGGTCAACAAACAAACAAACAAAACAAATAAAACCGAATCTAATTTAAACAGGATTAATGTGTTAGTCACTGTTCTACTGCTGTGAAGAGACATCATGACCAAGAGAACGCTTATGAAAGAAAGCATTTAATTGGGGGTTCGCCGACAGTTTCAGAGATTTAGTCCCTGATCATCATGGTAGGGAGCACAGCAGCTGGCACAGCAGGCGTGGTGCTGGAGAAGGGGCTGAGAGTCACATGCTGATTCGACTGGCCTGGCACAGACTTTTGTAACCTCAAAGCCCATTCTCAGTGACACATTTCCTCCAANAAGGTCACATCTCCTAATCCTAATCCTTTCAAATAGTGTTACTCCTGGTGACTAAGAATTCAAATACATGAGCCTATAGGGGGCATTCTCATTCAAACCACCACGGATGGGCACTTTTGGAGGAGAAGAGTCGGGGGGACAGAACTGGCGCTGTCTCTTATACACATCTAGATGTGTATAAGAGACAGCCCTATTCCCATCTCTTCCAAGGCAAGGTCTCCCACGGAGAGTCCCCATGCAGAGACGGCAAACAACATGCCTGACTTGTTGCCCCAGGAGTCCAGGAAGGAGGAACCCAAGATAAAGGACAAAGATCCCTCTGGGCATACCCTGCTGGACTTCCTGCTGAGTTTCCTGACCGAGGACCTGGGAGAGACCCCCATTGTGGCACATGCATGTAATATTCTCATCCATGTAGTTGTTACTTGTTCTTGTAATCTTATTGCTCTATCTGTTCTTTATGTTTCTTGTTCCTTCTCCTGTGGTGGTTTCTTTGAAATTAGACATTGANAAATTATACAGAGATTGAGATCCTTGCTGGCATCATAAATCAGTATTGGGAAGAAACCTAATTGATGAGCAGCCTNTTGAAGCATGGAATAATTGTATAAAATGTAGAATGCAGAATTATATTGTTTAGGATGCAGTGTNCAGATGGGCAGAGTTAATTTAGTATTTATACAAAACTTAACTTCAGATGACCTCAAAGCTTTGCCAGTTTATTCTAAAGTAGAACCTGAGAAAGAAGAGATTTATTGGAATCCTAAGGGCTGAAGAGATGGCTCAGCCATTAAAGGCTAGAGAAAAGCAATGAGAGTTGCAGAGATGACATTTAAACAATGGTTAACACACCAACCTGCAGCTGCATGGGAATGTCTTTCTAAAGCTGGAAAGATACAGGGCTTAACAGAGCAAATACAGTGTCTTAAGACTACAAGAGATAGATTCTGTCTTAAATTTGCAGAAGAAGCATTAAAGAAATTGCAACCCAGTTAAAAATAAGGATGTTGCTAGGGGAAGCTAGCTGTCTGATACCTTAAACCATTGCTTGTATTTCTGTGCTTTCTGAGAAACCACAAGTAGGTGGCTTCTGGGGTGAGAACCTCAGATGTTCTGATAATTATTAACCTGCGAAAGAATAAGTATGGTGCTTTGGCTTTCTGCTTTGGTTACCTGCCTGGAAACTTCTGTGTACAATCAAGCAGCACAGGCTACTCTTTGCTGATTTTCAAAAAGAACTGTTGAAACTACTGTGAAAAACCCAATCACCTGTTGAATTTTCTCATCCCCTATTTCCTTGTAATATTACAATAAAAGACTGGGGTCGAGTCAGATCGAGAGAAGAGAAAAAAGGAGAAAGGAAAAGGAGACAAAGAAGACACACTTCTCCAGATCTGTCAAGACTCGTCAGCTTGCATAAATCTCTGTTTCCGAGACTTTTTTTCCCTGCTCCTTCTAGATATCCCTTGTCTTTCAAGACCTTCAAAACTGCTGAGGCTTGCCCCTGGCACCAGAGCCTGGTACACTCAGTTGAGGCAGGTCCAAGACCCTCCTCCCTGTGCCCAGGCTGTGCCAGGTGTCCCACCATAGGCACTGGGCTCCAAAAAGCCAGCTCATGCACCAGGGATGGATCCTGATCCCATTGCCTGGGAGCCTAGNGGGAGCATTCTTATTCAAACCACCATGATTAACATATTTAATTTCACTGTGGACAAATAGTCTGCTCCAGGTTCTCAACGAAGATTGTTATAGAGAAGAATAAGGTGATTTTCAAGTAGGTTGTCAATACAGTTAAAATATGCATATTTAGTGCTGTGTTAAAGTCAGATGTGGTCGTGNACACCTTCAATCTCAGCCCTCAGAAAGCAGAGACAGGAAGAGCACAAGCATGAGGCTATTCCACGCTACAAAGAGAGTTCTATGCCAACTTGGGCTACAAAGAAAGATATTGCCTTAAAAGAAAGGGGGGAAGGGACATAGAGTGAGAAGGTAATTGTTCAGAATATTCAAGGGAGAGCATTGGGGCCAGGAAGATGTGTTTTACTAAAGTAGCATCAAAAACATGGATCACATAAAAATATGAGTCAGAGTCCCTTATATTTAATCAGTCTGCTAAAACTAGTGGAAGTGATTACAGCATGCCTATAGTTTCTTTCAAAGTCTTCCAAAAATGATATAGAGGGTGAAATACACAAGCTATTAAAATTGAAGAGCAAACAGGCAACTCGAATTTAAAGTGCTAACATGCCACTTTTAAGTGGGAACACATGGCCAACTGGAGTGGAAAATGAACGGTAACTTGACTGTGAGTGTGGATGACTANCAAATGGGTGTCGCCAGAGCCACAACGCTAACTGTTTTGCACCTTGTCCAGCCTTCCTCACCACACCCTTCTTGAGCCATTTCTTGGTTCGGTGGGATTCAGCAGAAGCAACGTGACTCAGAAAAACTAACTGATTCCATGATGTTCTCTGAGTGAAACTTTCGGATTGATACATGGGGTAGCTTAAGCCAAATGCAGTTAGTGTGAGATTTCCCAAATAGAGCAGAGATAGACTGATTTATAGTACTCTTGAGCCCAGAGACATTTGGCCTTTCCTTTTAAATAACAATACTCAAAATATTCACGAATTGGGGGAGTAAAGAAGGTGGCCCTGGTGATATCATAGTACTTAAGTTGATATTTATGGCTTTTCTTTTAATTAAGATGTGGATAATATTTACTCCAAATGTTTTTCATAAACAAGAAGGTAATATGGCTTCCCAACTTAAGTCTCAGGGGTGGAGACACAGTCTCCCTTCTCACCTCCCAGTATAATCACCTATATCCCTTAGTCATCGAAGACAAAACAGCCATTCAGAGCATTGTGTTGAAGGTATAGGACTGGAACTGAGCCAGGAGCCAAAGGAGGCAAACAAAGAGGCTGACAGTGCTTCTTTAGGGCAGGTTAGATNTCGTTGATAAAAACACAGCAACAGGGATACACATAACAGCTATAGATGGTGTCACAAAAGTTTGAGCTTAGATTTATGAAGTTATTTATGCCAGATTCAGATTCCCACCAGAGAGTTTTGTTATATATATATATATGTATATATATATATATTTAATGAAATATTGGTATAT
This sequence comes from Neotoma lepida, assembly GCA_001675575.1. NCBI lineage: Eukaryota > Metazoa > Chordata > Mammalia > Rodentia > Cricetidae > Neotoma > Neotoma lepida. The sequence goes on along the minus strand of LZPO01108055.1, from coordinate 128,092 downwards.
GAAATGAAATATTGGTAAATGTATTTAATGACCATTGGTAAGGATTTTTATTCTGTGAATCATTAGAGATGATGAAGAAATAATAAATGACATCAGAGTGAAAACGTTATTATAAAGAGGCAAAGAATTCAAATGTTGGAGTACTTCTCATATGATGTATTTGTTTTCTGTATATTTCTACTGGAATCTAAACCCATGAGTTAATTTCTACATGTCCAGAATCTAAAATAGTATAAGAATATTAAAAAGTGTCTTAAATGGATGAATTAATTGACTGAGCCCCTCACCATGTGTTAGAGACTACTGGGGACTAGAAATATAGGAGTCAGAAAAGGAGGCATTGCTGGTGTATGCTTGGAAAGTGTAATCTAAGAGAACAGATACAGAACAATAAATGTATATTAATAAAGTGTAATTGAACTTGACTTATTTGGGAGGTGGGGAGATCATTCCTAGGAAGCTGCACTTCATCTGCTAAATCTCTTCTATAAAGGTTGAAAGACAGTTAAGGAGGCAATGGGAGAGGAGATGGAGAAGTTGCAGAGCGTGAACCAGGCGGGAAGCAGAGCTGGCTATGGATTCACACCGTGGCAAGGGGCACCAAGGTAAGGGGCACTGTGGCAAGGGGCACCAAGGTAAGGGGCACTGTGGCAAGGGGCACCAGGACAAAGGGCACTGTGGCAAGGGGCACCAGGACAAGGGTAGCTCTTAGCAACCTGTCAGGTCTTTTGCAAATGAATACAGGGAAGAAGAAGTTAACTGACTGGAATCTAGTTGAAAATCTAAAGGTAAGAATCATGGGGGTGATTATTTTATGTTTTCAAATTTTATTTTAATTTTCTCAGAAGGTTAGTCCCCTCTTTGGCTCAGAGGAGAAAGAGATGAAAAGAAAGCCCCTGTGAAATCTAACCATATGTTTTCACATTGAATCCACATTACTATTAATAAGGAGGAAATAGAGTTTCTCCTGCCAAACTTTCTGGTAAGAACTGACCAAGGACTGAGTCTGGTACACATTAAAACAATATAAAAAAGGGAACTCTGAGTAATTGTTAGTATGCTAAAAAAAGTTTAGATGCAAATTTTGTGATTCTTTTACCTGATAGCTTACATAAATATAATTATAAAATTTGCTACTAGTAATATTGATTAAATATCAGTTGTTTTTTTTTAAAGAATTCTGGCAAATAGCTTAGAAATAATGGGAATAAATGGTATGAAAATTTTAACTTTAAAAAATTAATTTTGTTTATTACTTTTACTAATTAATTTGTCCTTTGACATTTTCACATATGTATAAAACGTACTCTAATTGCTCTTGTTAGACACTCCCTCAGCTACATGACCGCACATGCGCTGTCCAGTAGCCAGGCAAAATGCGTAGTCATCCTAGGGGCTTATGTCCTATGTAATCCGTGTGCTGCGTGATCACATAATCTATGCGCGTGCGTGGCATAGCTACGTAAGCCCATATGAGCATGTGCTGGAGCTGGGACCTCTAAAAGCAGTTTCCACCNATTCCTTCTCTCTTTTCCTGCATGGTCATTCCATAGGCCTATGCACACCCTTTCTATTCCCTTGCCTTAATAAACTCTTATAGTGGGTTTTGTTGTGCCTTGTGGCTTCTCTCGCATGGTAAATAAACAGCGCCACTTAACAAATCACAGCTCTCACCTCCCACTTGTCAGCCTCCCTCATCCACACACGTTTCTTTCCCACATTCCTGTCTTTTGTTTTGCCACCCAGTGAGTCTAACCAAGGCCGTCTGTGCTACCTGGGGTTTAGAATTAGCCATTGGAACTTGGTGGACTCACAGTGGTTACACAACTGAGGCCAATTTACTCAAGGCATAGGGGGCAGATATAGGGCGGCCACATGTGAATCCCTTCTCCATCCATTACCAATGCTGATGGCATCAGTGTTGTGCAAGGGCCATGTAGGTAAGTGCAGCTGTAGAGTTCAAGATCGCAATGACATTCCACAGCCATTCTTCCTACCTTTCAGCTTGTACATTCTTTCTGTCCTTTCTTTAGAAAAGAGCTATAGTCAGGATGGTATAAGTTTATTGTTCAGTGCTGAGTGCCCAACCATAACATGGTCTCAGCACCTTGACCTGCCATGAGTATATGCCTTCACCTCTGTTGACTACAAAGAGAGATTCCTTTCTGTTAATGCTGGGATTAACTTTTATATATGGGTACTGTCTTAATCATTGTTCTACTGTTGTGAAGGGACACCATGACCACAGCAATTCATAAGGGAAAACGTTTAATTGGGGTGGCTGGCTTACAGTTCAGAGGTTCAGTCCATTTTTATCATGGTGGGGCATGGTGCTGGAAAAGTAGCTGAGAGTCCTACATCTTTCAGGCAACAGGAAATGGTCTGTGGTAATGGGCAGTATCTTGAGTATATATGAGACTTCAAAGCCAGCCTCCACAGTGACACACTTCCTCCAACAAGACCATACCTATTCCATAAGGCCACACCTTCTAACAGTGCCATTCCCATTGGGGGCCATTTTCTTTTAAACCACCACAGGTATAAACAGGTAGATATTTCAAGGCAAGTTGACACTACTTCCCTTTAACCAAACAGCATGAATAAGNTCTCCATTAGGACCTAATACTTCCAGAGCCATAAGTTTCTGACCAGGTTTATAGAACCACGCATGGATTGTTTCCTGTAAGCCTCAAATCTAGGCAGAGAGTAATAGGTTACCCAGTAACAGCCATGGCACTGTTTCTTTCCATGGTAGATCCATTTGTGCCCCCCCTGGCAGGCTTTACTGAAGTTTGCAGGTTTCATAGCTATGTAAGATGGTCAGTGTCTTTCTNCCTNAGTAGCCTGCAGAGCCCCTTCCAGCACAACNTCAGCTAGTGAGGNAGGAGGAGGCNTCCAGCTCAGTTCCAGCTTGTTCTTTGTATTGTGCAGTCAAAGTGTGTGGTATCTTTGGCAATAGGTTCTTATCATCTAGTTCTGGTGGGCAACCAAGAGGGANGAATGGCAAGCCCCTGTGCTGTNTTGGGGANTTTTAGAGCCTCCCTGACCTGCAGCTTTTCTAACTCTTTGCTCTTAAATAACATTGTAAAATTGAGATACATGACAGTAGGTTTANGTATGGCCTTTTCATATATCCTTCATATGGTCCACTCTTCCCCCCNCCCTTCATTCTCCCNTTCCCCAAATCCATCCCNCCANGTAAGTATTTCCATTTCCAGTATTTCCCNTCTTTCCTTGGATTTTCCCAGGATCTAACTGTCTACCATCCCTTAAGGCATCCCTCCCCTGCTCTAATGGCCCCTTCTAGTTACATAGCTCATGTAGGTACTCCACAGTGAACACACACAACCAAAGATTTGAAGGCAGAAGGGAGAGAGAACATTTGGTATTTGTCTTTCTGGACCTAGGTTACCTCATTCAGTATAATTTTTTTTTAAGTATTATCCATTTACTTGCAAATCTCACTTTTTACAATTGAATAAAATTCCACATTTTAATTTTCCATGCATCATTTGATGGACATCTAGGCTGAATCTATTTCCTAGTTACTTATTATGAATCAAGCAGCAATGGACACGGACGTGTAAGTATCCCTGTAGTAGGATATCGAATACTTTGGGTGCATGCCCAGGAGTGATATAGCTGGGCCATGTGGTAGTTCTATATCTAGCTTTTTGAGAAATCACCAGACTGTTTTCCAAAGTGACCACAGTAGTTTACATACCCATCAAGAGTGTATAAGGGTACCTCTTCCTGAACATCCACAATATCATCTGTTGTCATTTGTATTCTTTTTGTTTTATTCTTCTTTTACACATTATATCCTGGCTGCAGTTTCACCTCCCCCTACTCCTTCCAAACCCTCCCCCAACCTCCCCTCTCCTCCTGACCTATTGCTCCTCTGTTTCCCTTCAGAAAAGAGCAGGACTCCCAGGGATAGCAACTGAACACAGTATAACAAATTATAATAAGACTAGGAACAAACTCTCATATCAGGGCTGGGCTAAACAATCCAGTAGGAGGAAAAAGGTCCCAAGACTAGGCAAAAGAATCAGAAACACCCCCACTCTCACTTTTAGGAATCCCACAAGAACACTAAGCTAAACAACCACAGCATGTATGTAGAGGACTTAGTCTGGACCCACACAGGCTCCGTGATTGCTCTTTCGGTCTTCGTGAACCCTATGAGCCCTGGTTAGTTGATTATGTGGGCTATGTTCTTGTGGTGTCCTCAACCCCTCTGACTCCTACAACCTTTCTTTCCCCTCTTCGGTGGGGTTCCCCAAACTCTTCCTAGTGGTTGGCTGTGGGTCTCTGCATCTGCTCCCATCAGTTGCTGGATGAAGTCTCTCTGGTGACAATTGGGATAGGTACCAGTCTACGAGTATAGCAGAATATCGTTAGGAATCATTACANTGACTTTTTTTCCCTCTTATNTTTGGTTCCATCCTAGGTCTCTGGGCTGTCCAGCCTCTGGTTCTGGCCATCCACGTAGCATCAGGGATGGGCTTCCTTTTGTGGCATNGGCCTCAAGATGGACCAGTCCGCCATTCCCACAAGTTCTGAGCCACCGTTACCCCAGCACATTTATAGGCAGGACTAACTGTAGGTTGAAGGTTTTGTCGGTCTTTTGGTGTCNNAGTCCCACCACTGGAAGCCTTGCCTAGTTACTGAAGATGGTTGGTTCAGGCTTGGTNTCCCCCATTACTAGGATTCTTTCCTAGCATCACCTTCATAGATTCCAGGGAGTTTCCATTGTACTAGGTTTCTGCATCACTCCCCAAATGCCCCCTAATTCCAGTTCTCTCTTCCTTTACTCTCTCCTCCACCCCATTCTGCTTGATCCTTCCTGTTTTCTGTCTATCTGCAAAATCTATTCTATTCCATTTTTATGCAGGATGAGAAATAAGGATCTAGTTTCATTTTCTACATGTGACTAAGCAGTTTGTCCAGTATCATTTATTGAAGATGCTGAAATTTCTCCAGTGTATACTTTTAGCATCTTTANCAACACCAAGGTAGTTACACTTGCACAGATTCCTTTTTCAAGCCTCTGTCTTCTATTCTATTGCTCCATGTATCTGTCTTTGTAATGGCACCACGCTATTTTTCTTACTATGGCTCTGTAAATAGGTATGATGATGCCTTTAGTCATACTCTTTTTGTTTAATATTGCTTTGGCTATCCTTAGTCATCTATGCTTCCATATACATTTTAAGGTTGTTTTTCTTCTCTGTAAAGAANGGCCCTTTACAAATGGAATTTTGATTGTGATTACACTGAATTTGTGGATTGCTTTTGGTAGGTGGCTATTTCAACAATATTAATTTTTGCAATGCATGAGAAGTCTTTCAGCTAGTATCTTCTTCTGTTTCTTTCTTCAATGTCTTAATGTTTTTATTGTAGAGATTGTTCATCTCTTTTGTTAGGTATTTCTGAGAAATTTCATTTTTTTGTAGCTATTGTGAATGTCATTGCTTTCTGATTTATTTTTCAATATGTCATTGATATGTAGGAAGGCTGCTGATTTTTTTGTGTTAATTTTGTATCCTGCCACAATGTTGAAAGTGTTTAACAGCTCCAAGAGTCTTTACAATCTCTTATATATAGAATAGAAGATGCTATAGAATGTATGAGAACATCTGTAAATAGGGATATTATGACTTTTTTTCCTATTTGAGGTCCTTTGTTTCCTTCTCTTGTNCTAGCTAAATCATCAAACACTGTGTTGGATGGGGTGAAAACAGAGGACCCTTTTGTCCTACTCCTGGACGTTAGCGGAAATGCTTAGTTTCTCTCCATTTACAGTGATATTGGCTATAGGTTTGTTGTGCATAGCCTTTATTATGTTGGGGGAGACTCTTTCATCTCTACATTCTCCATGATTGGAATGTGAAAGAATGTTGAATTTTATTGAAGGCCTTTTTGCATCTATTAAGATGATCATATGATTTTTTTACTATATTTATGGGATGAGTTATTTATATACCTATATGTGTTGAACTATTCTTGCTTCTCTGGAATGGACCAACTAGATTGTAGTGAAAGATATTTTTGATGTGATCTTGAATTTGGTTTGCAGGTATTTTATGGAGATGTTTTTGCATCTATATTCATTAAGGAGGTCAGTCTATAATTTTCCTTTTCTATTGTGTCTTTATTTGGTTTTGGTATCAGGGTAACAGTGGCTTTATAAACACTGTTTGGACACTTTTCTTCTTTTCCATTTCATGGAATCATTTCATAAGTATTGGTGTTATTTTTTCCTTTAATTTGTGGTTGAATTCTTTAGTGAATTGATCTGGTCCTGTGCAGTTTTTNATTGGGAGATTCTTTTTTTAACGTTACTACTTCAATCTGATTACTGATTATAGGTCTTTTTAAATTATTTATTTAATCTTTGTTTAATTTTGGGAGGTTCTAAGTATGCATCTAGAAATCCATCCATCTCATTTAGATTTTCCAATTTATTAGAATATAGATTTTTATGATGTGTCCTAATAATTTTCTAAATTTCATTGGTATGTGTTGTAATACCTACCTTTTCATCACTGGTATTATTAAATTGGTTCTTGTCTCTTTTCCTAAGGTAATTTGATCAAAGGTTTGGCAATCTTTTTATCTTATCAAAGAATCAACTCTTAGTTTCTCTATAGTTTTCTGTTTTTATTTCCCATCCATTCACTCTAAGATATTATCTACCTTTGATGATGAGATGNTTTTGAAAGGCAGCAAAATGGTTTTATTTTCTAATCCAATGTACTAGTCTGTTCCGTGTCTTTCTTATTAGAAAGTAGGAAATGTTAATGTTCAGAGTTATTACTTAACTAAATATGGATATTAATTCTCATTTTGTTGCTTTTTTGGTTTTTTTATATTTACTTATTTCATTTTTAATTATGTGTAGATGTGTGTATGTTTAAGGGTATTTGTGGAGCTGAGTGTAGATGTCTGTGGAGTANGAGAGAAGGTGTTTGATCCCTTACATCTGGAGCTACTGTGGTTGTGAGACACTCAGTGTGGGTGTTCAGAACCACACTCAGGTCCTGTGTGAATGGTGAGTGCTTTAAACCCCTGAGCCATCTCTACAGTCCCTGTGGTGTTTTCTAAGCTCTCTATAGATTGCTTGTCCTGTTATTGTTTATTTTTCCCCTCTGGCTTCTTGAGAGTTCATATTCATCTCTTATTGNAGTGTACTCCTTCNAGTATTCTCTGTAAAGCTAACTCNACACAGATTGCTTTACATTGCTTTTGTCACAGTAACTTGTCTTNATTACTTTTTCAATTCTAATAGCTAGTTGTGTTTGTTNCAATATTCAAGGCTGGAAGCTGTAAACTTTCTGACCTTNTAGTACAGCTTTTCAAGCCTTCTAGCTTTAAAAGTTTCAACTAAATAACTATTCTGAAGGGCCTCTTTATATGTAATTTGACACTTATCTTTTGCTGTTTGCAATAATTTGTGATGTTTTTAGTGTTTTACCTATAATATATCATGTAGAGCTTCTTTTCNCATCCTTTCTTTTATTTTTGAATAAAACATTGTTTATTTTTATGTGTATGGGTGTTTTGTGTACATGTATGTCTGTGCATCACATGTATACAGTCAGAAGAAAGAGTCAGATCCCCCGAGACTGGAATTACACATGGCTGTGAGTTGCCATGTGAATGCTGGGAATTGAACCTGGATCCTCTAGGTGAATAGCCAGTGACTTCAACTGCTGAGCCATCTCTCCAGACACTTTGGTCCTTTACATTTGGCTTTCTGTAAACCTCTTATACTGTGATGGTCACATCTTTCTCTAGACTTTTGGAATTTACTTATATGATCTTATTGAACATATTTTCTATGCCTTTTTCATAATAATGTTTTTCCTCTATGTTCATAATTCGTAAGTTTGGGCTTTCAAGTGTCCCAAAGCTCTCCCTTATT
>LZPO01108055.1:103752-120044 GCA_001675575.1 Neotoma lepida | reverse complement strand
TTTTTAGTCAATTTCATAGATTTTTTTTTCACTTGTAGCATCGTTTCAGTTTGGAGTTTTAAAATGTAATTTGCTTTATTGAATTCTGCTTTTATAGCCTGTATTTACTTCCTTATTTCATCTGACTTTGTTTTTATCATCTTGNAATACAATTTATCTTCTCTTTGAGTTGTTTGGACATATTTATAAACATTCTTTTGAATTCTTTGTCTGGAATTTCTAAGTCATTCTCATTGGTGCCATGACTGTGGGATTGGTAATTTTTGTAAGGAACATGTTGCTTCGTCTTATGTGGTGTGTGTGTGTGTGTGTGTGTGTGTGTGTGTGTGTGTGTGTGGTGTTATTGTTGTTGTTTCTATACCAGAACTTGTGCATCTAGAGATAGTTTGTTCTTTTTAAAATGCAAATCACCTTTCTTCTCTAGATAGTGCCATTTGAAATCTTCAAGAGAAGAATATGTAATATTAAGGCTGAGAGGACATTTTCCTCAGCACTGATGCTTAGGGCCACTGCCTTTTACCTTAGTCTTCCTTGTAGAGTCAGCTGCAGGGTACAACAAGAGCCACCATCCAGTGGCCAGCACAACTGCATCAAGTCACCCCCAACTGTCATCTGATATGGCAACCTACCCTAGGTCAGCTCCAGCCCCCTCTCTGTTTCTGCAATCTCCTCTACATGTTGTTGGACTCCATGAGCCTGGGCGCCTCAGTCAATTCTATTTCTGTCCTACCTCCACAAGCTCTGCTATGTGTTGTGGGACTCTGCACACTTGACGCTTACACTCAGTTGGCTCCAGCCCTTCTCCTTCCCTTGCAGATTCTACAGCATGTTGTGGGACTCTGTATACCTGGCTANCGTATCCCTGCTTCTCCCGCCTCTGTTGTATGCTCAAGCTGTAGGAATTCTTCAGCTCACATATGTCTGTGGTTATTGAAACCATTCATAAATTCACTTGAAAGGCCACAAAGGTTTATGTGTGAAAAGTTGGCCCCAGGATGGAGCGGTTGGGAGGTGGTGAACCTGTAAGAGCAGGGTCCTGGTGTGAAGTTTGTAGTTCACTGAAGGCATGCATTGAAGTGGACTTGGTGCTCAGATGCCCATTCCCTGTGTCTCTTCTCCTTCTTGGTCATGAAATGAGTGGTTTTCCTCTGTTCAGCACTCTGCACTTCTGCCATGAAACATTGCATCCCCACAGGCCCAAGGCAACAAAACCTGACCAGGAAGTGGAGGCTTCAAAATGTCATTTTTTTTTTCTCTTGAAACTATCCCAGTATTCAACACAGGGACAGAAAACCAGTCAACACATGCGATTGGTAAAGTGGGCCTGTTGCTCTAGTTATATCTCATAATGAGGAGAAAACTTTGGACTTGGTTTATAGGGGGAGTTTGGAAAGTTTGTCTCCATGAGCTACAGAAAGCCCACAAGTGACTCAGTTTCCCAGTTTGAATTTGAAGTCTATTCTGAGGCAATAGAGCTCAGGCTTGCTTGCTCCCAAGCTGTGAGAAAGTCTTGATTAGCCCATAGTAGAGTCTCCTCGAAGGGCTGTGAGAAAGTCCTGATTAGCCATGGGAAGGAACATACTATCTAGCTAGACAAAGGCTGCTGATGCCAGCCGGAGGTACACTGAGATAGAAAATGAAACTGCCTGCTCCTTGACTCAAGGACAGGATAGATAGTGGTTGAATGCCTGTGCTGTTCATTGTTCTACTTCTGTTCTTCAAGACTGTATATAATCTGGCTGTGAAATACACTCAAGCACTGTCCAGCACTCACTGGCACTCCTCTCAACTCTTCTGTCTTCTTCATTGTCTCTATAATTCGCANGCCCCCACCCAGATATCCAGTTGACTGGTTGGCAGCTCCCAAAAGCCAGGATACTGTCAGTGGAGCTTAACGGTTTCTCCTGGGGCCTCAGGAGACCAAGTAGCTGATGGGAACCTGAAGAGTAAAGGCCCTGTTAATGAGGTTTCAGACGGAAATGAGATTGCGTGAGAGGCCTGCCTTGTCACAGCATACCCAATCATTTGGCTCCATTTTTCACACACCCTGAGACTTCGTGGTCAGCTGAGTGGAGTTTCCTAGTGGAAGGGATGACAAAGTGGCAGACACACATGGCTCTCTTGGTTGCCCATAGTCCACTTGGCAATGAAGATTAGAAATGAGCAGTGGGCAGAGCAGAAACAGGAAAATTGGCATCTTGGCCAGCAAAACCAGAGCATTCAANTTTAGACAAGGAAGGTTCTTTGCACTGGGGCAGATTGGAAGCTGCCTAAGGACAGCTCAAGGGTGTGAGGACACCAAACCCTTTGCAGTCCAATCTGTGGATAAGTGAAAATTTTGTTTTATTTGAGAAGAAAGCATACTTTCAGCTCCGGAGTACCTGGGGATCGATGTTCTACAGAGATTATTTCCTTATTCAGGTGTCAAAGCACTCTGAGAACAGTGATAAATGTGGTTTGGGCCAGGTACAGAAAAGAGTATAGACATGATGATACTTTAATTTTAGTACTGTAGGATCCAGGTCACACTACTAGCTATCCATTATTTTTAATTGATAAGTAATGATCATACATAGGTATGGGGTTGATGCATATAATGCACAAAAATTCCTCATTTTTCTGTGTAGGGAATATTCAGCATTTCATTACTTACTGTTTTGGAATATACAATTAATTGTTGTGAGCCATAGTAGCTTTTCTGTGTTTTTCACGTTATTGAGAAGTCTGTTTTCCAACCCTACTGACCCCTTGGGGGCACTGTGGAGCAGACAGGTGCCTCTTTACCCTCTTTATGATCCCATCCCAGTTTTTTTTTTTTTTAATTCAAATCTGGTTTATTTTTGTACATTACAATTTTCAAAATCAATCCATACATTTTGAAGCTGTGTACNACAAAAATAATGTGTTTTGTAGTAATATAATTAGCAAACAGAAAAAAAATTCAATATGTTTAAAATTTGTTATAAAAACAAGGTAGTTTCACGAGTGAGTGGCCAAGGATATAAGAACACCAAATCTTTGCTTCTTGCACTTGGGATTTCTAATTTAATACCAGAAGTGGAGACTGAAATTAATTCACACCAAATCACAAAAACAGAAGACACAATAAATTTATTACAAAAAATTTCAAAATCATAGAAATGAGGCTAATTAATTTCAGTATAAAATTACAGTTATCATAATAGTGAGACAATTGCTAAGTAATAATCCCAGTTTTACACACATGTTAAATTAAATTAATTGCAATCCTTTCATTAACAACTAGCCAACTAATTAGTGGAGTTGACTATCAGTTACCTATTGATACAGGCCCTGTTTATTTCCCGTCTTAGTCACTGTTCTATTACTGTGATGAAATACCATGATAAAGGCAACCTATAAATAAAGCATTTAATGGGGGCTTGCCTACAGTTTCAGAGGGTGAGTTCATGACCTTCATGGTGGGGAGCATGGCAACAGGGAGGCATGGTGCTGGAGAAGTAGCTATAAGTTCATATCTGATATGCAAATTTCAGTCAGATAGATAGAGAGAGATTGGTTATGGCATGTGCTTTTGAAACCTCAAAGCCCACACACAGTGATATACCTCCTCCANCAAGGCCACACTTTCTAATCCTNCCAACAGTCCACAAAATTGGGGATCAAGGATTGAAACATATGAGTCTACTGGGACCATCCTTATTCAAACCACCACCTTTCCNAACGAGAGACTTCTCCAGTNAGCACTTGCTTTGACAGTAGAATTGAATTTGAAAATACCAGAAACCTAGTGGCACTGGTGAGATGAAGGCCACNTCTGGGAACACAAATCCATGTGATCTGAATCAGATCTGACCGATGACGGAGAGCACTATGACGAGGTACCTGATCTTTATTTTTTCTCTTTCCCATCTCAATGTTTACATAAACAATATTTCCTGCTACTTAATCCTTATTATGTCTAAAACCATCATGCCTATTTTTTAGTCTATTTAATTAATTTTAGTCTTGCCCTTAAACAGAACTAATGGTATTTTAATTAGTGTATTCTTAAATGTGAAAAAGAAAAAAGAAAAGAAAAACCCAATGACATGCATTACTTGGTGNTTCCAGAAGTTTCTTAGTCGTGTTCATAGGAAGTGTCAGTCTGCTAATGTTTCTGAAAGTAGGCCATCTATTTTCATCATTTGCTGTAGACAGGAAATGATTTTTCCCCTGTTAAAAGTGGCTCCCATCAATAGGGAATGTGGAGAGTAATGACGTTTCAGGGAAACATTGATTCCATAGAGCGAACACTGTGGCCAGGGAAAAAGGTGCAGAACACTCAGCCTACAGAGACATTCACAGAGCATTGCTGGGCACATAATAGATTCTCAATATTTTTCATCTAAATGAATAAATGCATTCTGTGTTATTAATAGATGCAGCCAAAATGAGTGTGTGGTATTGAAAGGAAAGAAACTCTGTGCAGGAAACAAATTATTTATGACTTTCTGCAAATTGATCCATCAAGACTCTTTGTGACTAGTAATAAAGATTCTGAAAAGAATGTGGATGTCCATCAGTCTCTGAACAAGAGAAAAATAATGACAAACTGAAGGATCCAGACTACATGTAAAAAACTAAGCTCTAAAAGGAGTGGGAGAATTTTGTCCCCAGTTCTTTGGTGAGAGAGAATAATGGAACCCACTGACTAGTCTGTGATTTTCCCTCCTTCCCAATGCATTAGTCACACATAAATGCCACATGCATTTATTCTTTTAGTCATTCCTTAACTGTTCCCTTAACAAATAGTTTCTGAGTTACATATAGGTACTTGTCACTCTTCTAGGAACTAACAATATAACAAATGGACAAAGTACTTAGAGTTCGTGCCTTTGTAGTACTACTGAGAATATTTATAAGTAATAGACAAATATATAATATATCCAAGGTTACACATACAATGTATCAGGGGTTATACACTGAAAAATTACAGGAGAGTAAGGGGCCAGGGAAGGCTATATACAAGCATGTCTCCACATTCTGCAGAAAAGATATATTGCTAGGTGACATCTGAAATAATGTCCAAAGGTGGTCAGGGAGTGAATCATACAATTATATTATAGAAATGCTCAGCAGAAGGAGCCACAAATGAAATTGCCTAGAGGCAGATTGCTCCTGCCAGAGAAATACGGCTTGGGCATGGTGAGTGGGGAAGAGAAGAGGTAAAATGTGAAACTACAGGTGTCATAGCAGTAAGTTCTATGTAGGGCAAATGTCCCTTCAAGTAAAGGTGTAAACTTTTATTTCTCTGAATGAGAAGGGAAATCATTGAGCAGTAGGTGGTTCTGAGCACAGGAAACATGTATGTTCTGTGCATCAAAAAATATTGTAGATACTTCAATGGAGAGGGCAACATTGCAAACACAGAGAAAGTGTAGAGGGCACTGCAAAAGTCCAGGCAGCAGCCAGTCGTGGTTTAGCTCAGGATGTCTGCAATGGAGGTAATTACATGGCTGAAGTATGGATGGATTTGGAAGATAGATGATGTATATTGATGATGATTGGATAGAAGACTTGAAGAAATTGGGTACAATCACAATCACTGCAAAGAATTTAACTTCTCTTGTTAAAACAGGAATACTAGTAGTCATGTTAGTGTGGTGTTTTAGAGATCACTAGAAATAGGAGTTGAGTTTGAAGACATAAATTTGATCATATTAGTGGTAGTTAAAGATGTTTTCAAATATGATGAATGACAAACATAAATCAAGAAGCTAAGTGACTTCAACAATGCAATTTCAAGAGCTGTGCACACAAATAAACCATTAAATACTGGAAGACTGAAGAAGACAATGGAGGATAATCTTCAGAGCAGCTGAACAGAAGCAGCATGTATTCCATACAAGAAACCCCAAATCACATGACACTAGACTTCTCATCTGAAGCCATGAAGGTCAAAAATACTGGATGGAGAGAACTGTCATCCATGAATCATTTTTCAATGAAAGTGTACTGAAAGAGTTCAAGGTAAAATAAAGATGCTCAGATGAACGAGCACAGTGCAAGCACATTCACTCCTGCAGACTGACTAAGGAAAATTCTTTGAATAGAAAGGAAATGATATAGGAAAGAACCTTGGCATCTCAGACAGGATTCTGAAGGAGATGAATGTGGAGCCGCATAGGTATACACAGCCTGTCCTTTCTCTCATACACTTCATAAACCATAGCTTGTGAACAAAACAGTCTTGCATAATGTGATTGTTGGGACAATGATATTTGCTGAAAAGATAACAATACCTAAACAGCAGTGATAAGATATTGATACCAATAGAGTAGGGTTGCACAGAGACAAAACACAGCTAACACCGTGGAAGTAAGAACAGATGAAGTAATATTTATTATACTTTCCCTACAGAGCTGCACACACCAATAAGAATATAACTGGCTTTTGGATAGTCTGTTTAACAGAGTAAATTAAAACCCCAAACTCTCACAAATAGAAATCATGAGCTCAAAACAATACTATTTATAGAAACTCATTTAAAATTTGTTATCATAAATAGATGCAATGCACAGGGATGGAAGAAGATACATCAAGCAGCCATGAAAATATAGCAGGGGTGTCAATACTAACATCAGAGAACATAGACTTCAAAGGAAAGAAAATTATTGGAGGCAGAGGGACATTACATTATTGTAAAAGGATCAACACACCAGCAAGGCATGATTGGCTTAAGTATGTATGTAAATAAGAAGTCCTCAAAATAAAAGAGGCAAAAACATAATGGTCAAGTTCATGCCATAGATGAGGCCTTCTGATCTCCCCACAGAGGCTGATCGATCTATTAATTGGAGAATCATCCAAAACATGAAAGACCTGAACAATACGATCGACCACATAACTCTGATTGACATCTGACTGCAATTTCCCCAACAACAGCAAAACATACACCTTGTCCAGAGCTCCATGGATTTTTGTTGTTGTTGTTGCTGCTAAAACAGATCCCATCATGGACCCTGACAGAAATCTTACCAAATGGATAATAATTAAATCAAGTAGAGTTGCAGATCAAGCCAAAATCTATCTTGAAGCATGGCTGCAGCTAACGTGGTTTACTGATGAGTGCAACAAACATAACAATGATTGCAAAATAAACAAGCTGATCAATGGAGCACAATAACGATCTACCAATAAACTCACACACATGTTCAACTCTTCATTTTTTTTTCCTTTGGACAAAAGTGAAAAGGCAATTTGACATAGGTAGGACGATGCTTTGATCAAATAACATCACATTTTAGGCAAAAATTGACTCAAATGGATTATGAAGCTACTGTAAACCATGGAGATATAGAACTTGTAAATAAAATGCAAGGACAGCATTTTAGACACGAGAGCAGCTTCAGACTTCAAAGAGCTGACCAACAAAAAGGAGGGATGGTCATTTGCCTCCCACATCAGATGAAAAGACAGATGAGAATGATGGGTAACTTCTGGGAACCACTTATCTAACCAAGAACTAGCATCTAGAGCACATAAGGGGCCCTGGAAACTCAGCAGTGGTCCAGTGCATCCAGTCAGAAAAGTAGCCCAAATCTGAGCAGTTTTCACTGAAGAGAAACATACAGATGGCAAAAAGTCACATGAAAAGCTGTTTAGCCTTACGAGGCACTAGATAAATGGAATAAAAACCTGTACAGATACAACCAGCAACAACCCATCAGGATAGCTAAAACTAAAGCAGAAAGTTCAAATGCTGGCAGCGGCAGATTGACCAGATGACCCATGGATTGCTGGTAGGGGAAAAGGGAACCGACCCTCTATAGAAAAATAGTTGGAGACTCCTTGTGAAATGAAATATGTAAATTTCCATGCATTGCCTATTTTCCAGTAATTGCACCCTGGATACCTACTCTGGGGAATAAAAACAGATTCACATAAAAGCTTGAGCCTGGTCACTTTTAGTGGCTTGATTCATAATAATTCCTAAAAAGAATCAAGGCAGACACTCTTCAGCTATACCCCTGCCATGGGAATAGCTGAGAGTGGACAGGAGACAGGTAGGTTTGGTTATAATGGAGGAAATTGGATCATTGGGGTGGTGCAATTGTCAGAATCTTAACTATAATGTAGATACGTGAAACTACACACATAAAAAAATTACAACTACTTCATGTGTGCTAATGAGCACTAGTAAAACTGAAGAAATACATTCAGAACCATGGTTATAACATCAATGCTTCAATGGTGACCTTGGTCTTGTGCTATAGTGTTGTGTAGTGTGACTATTTTTGAAAAGTGGGCAAAGTTCATTTTTTTCTCCTCCTCCTCCTATTCCTCCTTCTCCTCCACCCTCTTCTTTTTGCCAGAATTTCAGGTGTGATGACAGCACCCAGATTTCTTGTATCCTATTTTTATGATGTATGAATCTACAAAAACCTACAGTAACTAAACAACTAAAGTTTAAGAGTGTAATGTTGAGGTTTGGGGGCATTTTAGTCAAGAACAATGGATAATTCTGTAAGTTGTAGCAGATCAGTTTTATGCCGGTGTCTAGATGATTTTAAAGGTGCCCAGGGTGTCTTAGTTAGGATTTCTATTGCTGTGATAAAATACCATGACCAAAAGCAACTTGGGGAGGAAAGTTTATTTCAACTTACACTTCCTTAACACAGTCCATCACTGAGGGAAGTCAGGGAGGAACCCAGAGGCAGGAGCTGATGGAGAGGTCGTGGAGGAGTACTGTTTACTGACTTGCTCCTCCTGGCTTGCTCGCCTGCTCTCTTATAGCCCCCAGGCCGCCATTCCAGGGGTGGCCCTGCCCACAGTGAGCTGAGCCCTACCACATCAATCATCAATACTACTACTACTACTACTACTACTACTACTACTACTACTACTACTACTAATAATAATAATAATAATAATAAAATCTACTGCAAGCTTTCCCATAGGCCAATTTTGTAGAAGTTTTTCAATCAAGGTTTCTTCTTCCAAAATTACTCCATCTTTCATCACCTCGGCATAAAATTAGTCAGCACAGATGGTTCAGTGGGGAAAACCATTCGTTGTCTAGCCTGACTAGCTGACTTTGATTCCTGAGACCCACAGTGTGGGAAGAAAAGAATGGACTCCAGTGGGAATGTTGTATTCTGACCTCTGCACATGTGCTGTGGCATATGCCTACCTACTTACCTACCTACCTACACACACACACACACACACACACACACACACACACACACACACACTTTTTAAAATAAACTTTTGAGGGGATAAAGGAGACAGTTCAACAGATAGCATGCTGGCTGTACAAGCTTGGGGACTGGAGTTCAGATCCCGAGAACCCGTGTAAAGTCTGTTTGCTGTGGCAGCCTGTAATCCCAGTGTATGGGAGGAAGGAACAGGAAGTCCACAGAGCAAATTGCTACCTAGACTAGCTGAAATGGCAAGCTCTGGACTCAGAGAGACCTTGCTTCAATACGTAAGGTGAAGCAAGATTGAGGAAGACAACTAATATCAACATTGGGCCTCTACATGTACACAGGTGAGTCTACACACACGATCAGCATATATGCATGAATGTATACTACATACACACAGTTGAGNGTCTTCACTCTTACATTATGATTACATAAACTTTAGCTTTTTAATCTGAAAATTTCCCTTCTTTCCCTTTTAACGGAAGCAGAAATTAAAAGGGCAGAGGNAAGAATGAGTTTGTAAAGGTTACATTAATGAGATCTGGAGTCCCCTTGATTCATGACTGAATTACAAAAACAACAGAGGCCAGACAGGGGTTATTATTTAATAAGCACCAGCCTGAGCAAGTTGAGCAAACATCTCCATTTATTTCTAGTGATCACCAAAAGCAAGGCTGGAGTGATGAGGATAAGCATGATGTATTGAGTCACTGTCTCGTCTCTACTTCTTCCTGGGAAAATACAAAAACACAAGACACCCACTCCAAAGGATACACTGAAATCCCCTTAGAGAGCTCTTTCATTGCACTGGGAGACAGGAAATGACTTAAATAGACTCTATAATATTCTTAACAAATAAATTACCTTGAGAGATGAAATGATATAAATCTTGAAGGCTACATTCTGAGTAAATGTCATGGAGAAGANTACTTTGCCTCCAGGTTTTTTATCTAAAAATAAACAAAAGACAGCAGTTACTCACTGCCCTGTGCAAAACATTGAGCCTTTACAGCTGTGTGTGTGTGGGGGGGAGCTCTTTCTATTTTTTAATTGTTGAAGTATTTGGGGGTTTGCTTGCAGCACCTTTCCCAATGTGAACATGGTCCTTCAATATGAATGTAGCCACTTGTGTTTTCATGAGCAAAACTGCCTGGTAGTAAATGAAGAAGATTCAGTCTTGATCACAAAGTCACAAGTCTGTGAAATCACTTCTCCTTCTTGTCTTCTTTTTAGTATTTTTTGTTGTTGCTGTTGCAACTAATTATTCACATATATAGCCATTTCACTTTTTACGTAGATGCTAGACCTATATCAATTATCTTTGCTTATATTTATTTATTTTACATTTTACGTTTGGCCACATCCAGTCTCATTTCTTTTTCTTTTCTTTTCTTTCTTTCTTTCTTTTTTTCCCTGTTTTTTCGAGACAGGGTTTCTCTGTGTGAGAGTCCTACCTGTCCTGGAACTCACTTTCTAGACCAGGCTGGCCTCGAACTCACAGAGATCCGCCTGCCTCTGCCTCTCGAGTGCTGGGATTAAAGGCTTGTGCCACCACATCCGGCTCTCGTTTATTTTTCTTAAAGCCAATGTTCTGTCTGACCCTAGTTTGTTTTCTCTAAATGTGTTGAATGCCATCTTCCATAAATCTCGGCTCTTTTTTCAAGAGTACTTTTCCTCATGTGTGAATGACGCTAATGTCACATTGCTTCTCTCGGGCTGGAATAACAAGGTTGCACCTCCTGGCTTATTTCCTTCCGTTCTGAGAGCAGAAGGAACCAAACTAAGATAGCAGCAGTGCTGTGCTCCTCTGAAGGCTCCTTGGCAAAGTCTTTCCCACCATTATACTTGGTTGCAGCACCTTCTCTGCCATTTTCATCCATTGTCATTTTGCAGCCTTCATGTACCTCACTATTCCCTCTTTAAAGGATACCAGGAGTAGTCTGGGGTGATCTTGATCCAATGTGACATAATCTTAACTTGTCTTTAAGTACCCAATTTCCAATTATGGTCATGTTTAGGCTTACCAAAGTTTATATGAATATATATGAATATAAGTGAATATATTTGTATATTCACAAATATAAATGAATACACACACACATATATACATATATATTCAAATATACATTTTCAGGAAAGGGGTCAAAATTTTACCCACAATGGCGCAAATGTACTTTGACTTATACAGGAAGGCTGTGATAATGGTGATCATGTGTCAGCAAACAATGTTCACATGCAGCTCTAAGAACAGTGACATGCTTTATCATAGCCCATACAGGTTTTTAATGTCATAAAAAGCAATTTTTAAGGAAATAAACACTTATTAATTTTTTTAGTCTACATGGCTGTGCCAACTTGAATATAGAAGAATTAAGTCAACCTCAGAGTTTAGCACAATTCACATTTTTAGAATAATGAAGTATTTGTTTATTTCTGTGTGGGTAGATCCTACATATGATCCCAATCTGAAAAACACAGTCATCATCTCCCAGTGATCTAATTTCCTTCTTTAGAAAAAAATGCAGTAATCTATATTTTGTGAATAATTCCAGGAATATTCACTGGATATATAAGCATCTAGCTGTCAACTATTACTTATCTATCCATCATCTATCTTCCATCTTCTATTATGATCTACCTATCTATCTACAATCTACCTATCTACTATATATCATCTATTTCCCATGTAATATCTATTATAATATCTATCTATCCATCTATCTTCTGTTATCTATCATCTATGTATGTATATATGTATGTATGTATATCTATCATCATTATCTATCATCTATCTATGTATCTATCATCTATTACTTATTTTCTGTATCAAGTATCTGTCCATCTGCATATCTATCTGTCATCCTGTCTACCTATCCTTGCAATTTAATAATTAAAAATGAAACCCACACCTCTCGAAATGCAGAGAACAACACACTATAGTATGCTCAATCCCAGTTAAAACGTCTACATACAACCCTTACACCAGAGGTTCAGGAAACATCGTGGAAGATGGGGCAGAAAGACTCTAAGAGCTGGAGGACTGGGATATATGCTAGAAGAGAGTGTTTTCTATTTGTGATAGGGAAGCTGCACCCATGAGATCTCAAACAGCAGCCTGAGTTGGCATGCCAGTGTGAATGGGAGAAATGTCACAGTGCTAACCTCTAGAGGAAGAGCTACAGGATTAATAGCTGCCGGGAGGAAGAAAATCAATCTTCTCTAGGGATGAGGCCTCTGATATGTTGTCTAATTCCAAGCGGTCAGCCCTGAACACATATACATACAAGTACCACT
This sequence comes from Neotoma lepida, assembly GCA_001675575.1. NCBI lineage: Eukaryota > Metazoa > Chordata > Mammalia > Rodentia > Cricetidae > Neotoma > Neotoma lepida. Next base: position 107,580 of record LZPO01108055.1, on the reverse strand, counting down.
AAATTAATTTGAGAAAGAGGGAGGGAATGGGAAGAGACAGAGGGGAAAAGGAGAAGTGGAAAAGATGTAAGTACAGTGCTTTTGTGTGAAATTCTCAAAAAAAATTAAAAAATGGAAATACATGGGTGGACCACATCATACGTATTCTTCACCTTTCTCTTCCTCTTAATGGTAAACAAAACTCTCCCTGTACCCTTCAGTCCCCAGGGCTACCATACTATTTCTCTTTGTCCTATAGAGCAGATATCCTATAAGTTGCCTATTTTGTTCACTTCCTCTGGTCCCCTCTCTGCTTTCCCTCTGCTGCACTGGAACTGGACACATCATCTGAGACCACTGTCCCATTGTCACTGTCACCTGACAGATGTCCTTTCCTATGCATCATTTATCTCTGTTAATCTTTATACTGTAGTCACTTGTTCATTGGCTGGTTGTCTCTCATGCAGAAGTATAGAGACTTGATTGTTCATTCCTTATAGCTCCGTTACCAGTGAGGTAATAATGCTAACGTATCACAGTTTGAATGTACTATACTGTAAGCCTGAATACATCTGATCACTTTTTCAGATGTTTATAAATTATTTGTAGTTTTGTACCATCTCCATATCATTTATGNTTTTTTTTTTTACAAAATGATACTTATAGTATTCTTTTTATTATATTTTATTTTTGATCATTTGATAAAAGTTTGATCACAAATACAATGTACTTTCACCTAATTCACTCCTCATTTTTTTTCCTCCCCAATTCCACTACCCCTACCACCAGAACTATTTCATCCAATTTCATGTGTTCTTTTTTGTCTTCTTTTTCATCTGCTGAGNGTACAGTATTTGTATGGGTGTAGGGCCACCTGCTGGAGGATGGGTAACCTTAGGGGTTANCTATGAAGAACACTGACTCTGCCTCTCCCAGTAGCCATCAACTTCCAATAGCTCTTTAGCTGAGGGAGAGACTTCATGACCACATCCCCCACTTCATGCTAGGGTTTTTAGCTGGCTTGGTCTTGTGTGTGCTGTCACAACTGTTATGTACAAACCATCCTGCTGTGTTCTGAAAATAATGTTTCATTTAGTCACTCACTCCCCTCTGGCACTAATAATCTTTCCTCCCTCACTTCCAATTTCATTCTTAAGCCTTGGGAACAGTGGGTGTGATACAGATGTCCCATGTAGGGCTAGACACAATGGTCTCTTATTCTCTGCATATTGACAGTTGTGGGTCTCTGTGTTAACTACTATCTACTGCTAAAACAAGCTTATCTGATGAGGGTTGAGAGATACACTTATATATAGATATAATGGTTGAGCATTAAGAGTTGGTTTAGCAGTGTTCATTTAGCTGAATAGTAGGTTCTGCCCTAAGGACTATGACTGGTCTAGTCACACGTTCTTGGGNTGAGCATTAAGTCCAAGCAGAAAGTGGCTGGTTGCTTCCATAACATTTGTGTCACTATTGCGCCCTGGACATGTCCTGACATGCTGATCACTACTGTGGTTTGCAGGGTTCACAGCTGGGTAAGACTGGTGATTGGCTTTTCTTTTTAGGTAGAGTGTATAGTGCCTACCAGCACCACAATACCTTTCCTGTTGAGAAAGTCTTAGCTAAAAGTAAAATATAGTATGTCATTTTCAAAAATAACACCAAAAATAACAGAATGGCTGTAGTTCAGCCTAGCTATAACATAAGTGGGTTCTACATAAAATGTTTGTATTTTATGTATTATTGTATTTGTTTATATTTAAGCTTTGTTGACATATACAGCTAAGAGTGGACTTCCTCATTGATTATTTAAAGTGCAACAAAGAATTTCTTTTATTATCTCCTCCTTCTAGTCAGAACCAGGTGATTTCAATTACTCTACAAAATTATAGAGATACATGACACTTCTCTATGCAGCATACTCATTGTGAACTCCAAGCACAGATGAGTTTCCCAACAATGGATGTATACATTACTTTCTAAGGAAAACAACAAAGAGGAAAAAATATAAGGTTGTACTATTTTTCTTCCAGTGATCAAATACCTTACAAAACAGCAACTTATGGGAGAAGAGCTTCATTCTGCTGATAGTTTAGGAAGGAGAAGAGCTTCATTCTGCTGATAGTTTAGGACGGAATACCTTCTGTCATGGCAGGGAAAGCATGGTAGCAGGAGCAGGAGGCTTTGGTACCAATGTCTCCAAAGTGGACAGGAAGTGAGGTTGAGCTTCAATAAAATAAAACTTCAGTGCTCATTCCCAGAGACTCACTTCATCCAGCACAGCTCCACCTCCTAAAGGTACAACCTTCAATTCTAGCACCTTCAGCTGGGGACCAAGTCTTTAAAAATATAAGCCTGTCTAGGACTTCTTNCATTCACACTACAATGAAGGGGAAGCTCACAAACACTATCTTTGTGTAGTATTTTTAAATACTGATACCTGAATATGCTAGAAAGGGGACTAAAAGCTTTCCAATGTTTTTTAAAAAATATTTTATTAGCATTTGTGAATTGAACAAAATAATGTGTTTCATAATGACATTTCATGTACTTATATAATTACTATATCATGCTCTACCTCNCATGGTTGTCCNACCTCTACCTCCAAGCCTTCCTTTCATTCTCACACATTATCTCTATCATTATCTTTCTTTAATCGTTACTGCTACATGTATACACATAAACATACAATTACACGCCACTGAGTCGGGTTCATGTTGCTTGCTTTTGTATGTTTTTAGGACTGACCACGTGGTACTGAATGACTAATTAGGGACCTATCCTTGGAGAAAACTGATTCTTCCTCTCTCAGTAGTCATTAATTGCCTGTAGCTCTTAATCTAGGGATGAGGCTTAGTGAGATATCTCCCNNCCACATTGTCACATCAACTGATATTTTCATTGCTCAGGTCTTTTAAAAAATCTTTTTATTTTTAAACCTAGTGTACTAAAAACATAACGGTGACCCACAGCCTTTTGACTACATCTGCAATGCTACGTTCNTTGCAGCAGTTTTTATAACCGTTAAGAAATGGAAACAACTCAAATACCCATAAGCACATGAATAAAGAAATAGTAGTATGTATATGCAGTAGAATATTCATCTTTTCAAACCATGGCATTCCTTTACTTGTGGCAATATCNGAAAACTAGAGATTATGTTGAGTGCAATAAGCCAGGCGCAAAGAAAAGTGGCACATGATCTCACTCTGGTAGAAGTTGAGAATAGAACAGTAGTTATGAGAGACTAGGGGGAGTAGATAGAATGTGCAAGGAAGTGGAAAGGGATGAAGAAAAGATTGATGGATAGGAAGAAGACGTCCTGATGTGCTATTGTGTAGTAGGTTGATGATAAATAATGATAATGTATTATATATTTTTAAAAGCTGGGATAAGGAATTCAAATATTGTCACTATAAAGAAATGGTATGTATTTAATCTGATGAATATGTTGCCCTGAAGTAAGCATGACACAGTGTTTCTATATTAAACATTTTAACACATTGACTAAAATGTGAAAAGATACAGAAATCATGCAAATCTAATAAGTGCTTGGGAAGGAGTAATGATTTAGAGGGCCATGACTGAGGCTTCTGGGGTACAGGTAGTACTCTGTTTCTAGATGTGGTAGTTGGTTATATATGTAGTTTGAATGTAATTGGCACCCATAAGCTCACTGAGAGTGACACTATTAGGAGATATGGATTAGTTGGAGTAGGTATAGCCTTGTTGGAGGAAGTGTGTCACTGGGTGTGGGCTTTGAGGTCTCATATATGCTCAAGCCACACCCAGTATCTTAGATCACTCCCTGTTGCCTGCAGGTCAAGATGGAGAACTCTCAGCTCC
>LZPO01108055.1:66342-87675 GCA_001675575.1 Neotoma lepida | reverse complement strand
CATTCTCATTTTAATTCTCAATTAGGGGTTTCTTATTCCCCAATAAATAAGCATTCTGAGGTTTTCATTTTATCCCTGTTCAACATTGCAAAGGAGATTTTATAGGACTTTAATGTTTGATACTGCAGTAAGAATTACTTCTGGTGACATTTATTTTCAACAGTGGACTGCTAACGATTGCTTTATGCAACACCATGTCTCCACATGCTACTTCATGTGATAACTGATGTCCAACTCTTGTGTCCATAAAACAAATCAGAAAAATTGCCAAAGATGGGGCAGGGATTCTGTTAGCTCCAAAGAGGGCAGTGGCAGAGTAGACCTGGGGCCTCAGACAAAGCCNGAGTTCTCTCCTTTTCCTGCATTTACTCGTCTTCACACTCTCTGTAAAGAGGGGTTTTCTCTTTCTGTGCTCACTCTAGGGAAGTCAGGTTTATTTGTCAGTGCTGGACATGATTTTAATACCTAAAGACGGACGGTGTTTACCATCTAGCTCTTGATGGCAAACCCCAGGACAGTATGTAGTCTAACATGTGGCCTGTGCTTCCAAATCAGTGTGTAAGGCCACAAAGAAGGATTTTAGTGCAGGGTACATGCTCTACTTTGACATAGGGCAAGATCTTTGGACAGAAGAAAAAGTATACACCCTTGAGAGGCAAAGGTAGCAGTTACCATAAGAGGTTTGTTATATGTTTTATTTATTTGCTTGTAAAGGACTTCTCAATACCTAGCAAGCTAAAAAGAATCTGTTAGTTTTCGACCAAGGTGCCTAGTCTTACTAGTTTGTCAGTACAGGCCATCCACGGAGACTGTTATTTACACACCGGCAAGAGTCTACAGAATAAATGCATCAGGTAGAGTGGATCAGAGCAAATTAGGAAGTAGGGATTCCTTTCAGGCAACAGTTATCTTTCACAAGCCATACTGATGGGGAGCCAAAGAATTGGTTACGATAGCCCAGGTGCTCAGGCTGTGTGTGTGGAAGAAGGGTTACTATAGCCCAGGTGCTCAGGTTGTGTGTGTGGAAGAAGGGTTACTATAGCCCAGGTGCTCAGGCTGTGTGTGTGGAAGAAGGGTTACTATAGCCCAGGTGCTCAGGCCGTGTGTGTGTATTACTCAAAATGCTGCTCACCAAAAACCATCACACAGTTGGGTGCTGCTCAGTGTACTTTGAATTTAACCTAATTTATGATATAGTGGGTGTGTATGTGTGCACTTGAGTGTGGGTGTGAGTGGGTGGGGTGGGGTGACAAAATGCTCTCAAGGCCTTTCTGACCTGTTTACTGTCACACTGACACATGTAGAAGATATGTGTAGGAGGTCTATCTAAACACAGGTAAAAATAATATATTACAGATTTAAGTATTGTGAATTAAATTTCACTAACCCTCTACTTTCTTTTTTTCACATTTTTAAGAACAAGCTGGGCCTCTCTTCATACTTGAACATAGAGTTGTATGTTATTGTACACAGTTAGCAGAGTGGAGTGTACTTAAGATAGTTCTGTTTAATTTTCCAAGTCTTTCACCAGGATGGTTTCTTCACATTTACAAACTGTCTTTATTTACTATAACTATTGTGCTCTGAAATCTTTTGTTAAATCTTTTACTTAACAGAGTTCCTCAGAATTCCATTAGTAAGAATGATAATATCAGAGTGTAATTAGATTTATTTTGAAGTTTTTGCACACCAGTCTATACAGGCACATGGATAAGCATTTAAAGTGTCAGCACCTAGAAGAAACATGCTGGTTTTAAGGGAATCAAGTAGCCTCTGAAGTTTTATATTCATTCAAGAAGCCACAGACTTGGGAGATGGCTCAGAAGTTAAAGTGTTTGCTGTGTAAGTAAGAGGACTGGAGGGGACTTGATCTCCAGAACNCACATAAATACTAAATGGGTATAGTGACCTCTCTATAATCCCAGCCTCAGAAGGCAGAGACAGGCGATCCTCAGAATAAGCTGGCTAGCAAGACTAGCNATATCAGTGAGCTGTGGGTTTGATTGAGAATGCCTGTTCGAAGAATCAAGTGGAAGAGTGATCAATTAGGACGCCTAACGTCAACCTCAGACCTCCCCAGGTACCTTCACGGACATATGCACCACACTCATACATGTGTGCTCACATACAAGTGAACACGTACCCATACCTGCATGCATGCATACCACACACATATACACATGGAAAGAAAAAAAGAAAAAAAAGGAATCCANTTGATATATAATATATTCATATTATAAGGATGCAGACATTATAATGGCTAAATCCATTCAGTCTCATTTACTTTCTTGCTATTGATATTTNAAAAGATAAGCATACATCAGAAATGAACTAAATAAAAATATCTATGCTTATGGATGCTAAGGGGATCAATGTATATAAATCCAAGTGCAAATAAAACCTCACCTCTTGCAGAGGANCCAAGTTCAGTCTCTAGTGCTCAGGTTGGGTAGCTTACAATCTCCTGGAACTGTGCTCTGGGGATTTGCCTCTCTCTTCTGGCCTGCACAGGCACCTTCACTCAGGTGTGCCTCCCCCTCTGTTCCCCATATGTCTACACAGAAATAAAAAAATTAAATGGCAGTTTTGGATAGAAAAGACACTGACTTCCAGGCAATTAGTTTTCACTTTAACTCTGGCCTCCTCAGAATGAATTCATTTCTGTGGATAAGACTTGCCCACTTATTGCTCTATTCAGCAAAAAAATTCTTAAATTAGTACTAATTCCACAGAACACATTATTCTAACCNCATAGGCAACCCAGTGAGCCTCTAATTTTCTCCTAAGATCNCAGAGCTACAGATCCAGTCACAATACCGATGTATGAACAATGCACTTTTCATCTGCAAGTGTAGAAAATGACCAGATATCACGGCTGGACCACGGTTAACCAATTTGGATAACAAGGGTGGTTTTGATTTGGCTTACTCTCACGGTATGAAAAGAAAACAGAGTGTGTTTTCTTTGTACACTGGTTTACTTTCCACAACACAATTTCACTCCGTGGGTTCACCAGAATCTCATGACAAACATGAAAACACAGAGAGAGAGAACTTGGGNCTCTGCTGTCCATGAATGCAGAGAGTTAAAAGACGATGCCAGTAGATGGACTGTCTGCCAGACACACTCTGTGGATAGCCAAGGTCACTCTGCCTAAAAACATGTCAAGTCACATCAGTCAGAGAAAACAGCTTCAGGCCCAATATCAGTCACTTGTCATACCATATCCTTGCTCGAATCATGATACTGGCATATCATTTGCTTCTAGTTCTTGAGCTCCAAAAGGATACAGAAAACCAGGAGAGCAGTTAAAAGAGCCATTTCCCCTTTTCCTCAAATTCCAAGATGATGAGGTTCATCTANATCCAGCACTGTTTAAAGGGAAGGTTATTATGAATTCCAAGGAAGCTCTCGAAGGCTACATCTCTGGGTCATTTGCTTTTCTTGTTTATTTGAATTCGAACNTCTACAGACATTGCTGGCAAAATAAGCAATTTTCTCTTGAATTCCTAACTATGCCACTGATTAACTATAAGGATAGAGTTACTTCTGAGGTTATGACAAACTCAGGGGATTTGGCGGTTCACTGCATGCTCTTCCTCTAAAACCCAAGCAGTTTGTGCCTGTGACGTTTCCTGAGCTTCAACTGAATTACTTGATAAGGAAAATACACTACACTAATCAAATTTAAGCATCCCACTATTTCCCTATTTGGACAAGCTGGAAATCTTGTCAGCATGTTTAGGACTNTAGTATTGGAATTGGCAGAGACTGAAAGGGCGAAAACCAAAGCAAAGCAGACAGAGAAAGTCATGTCNTATTCAAAACTCAAACAAATGAGAACACTGGCCATTCTGATAAGTCTCCCNACTGAAGGCATTGCATTTCCAGGGCCTGCATTTTATTTTTTTTTCCAATGCTGATTTTCAATGTATTCCTTTTCCTTTGTAGGCTGATTGTAATACAACCCCACAAGTACTAATGAGGTGCAGAATCTCTGGACAGGACTAAAAGTTTCCCACCACAAATCACTTTGTGGAGAAGGTGAGATCATCACATCACTGGAAGTACAAGCAACTCCAGGTCCAACTCAAGGCTGACACCTGAGAAACTGATGCATGCCTAGGTAACTAGAGGAATTCTTAAACTATGATAGACATACTGAGTATTTTCTCCCTGTATTGCAAGTGAAATGGAACCTAACATCACCTACCTCAGTGTGACTTACAAAGATCTTTTCTTCAAGAAACCTTGTCCTGCACTCTTCTTTGAAATGAACCAAAATCACCTTCAAATATCTGTTCTATATCCAGCATACCCCCGCCGTGCTGCCCATGCCTGAAAGGCTATGGTTGGTTCTTTTTTTTTTTCTGAGTGGTCTACAAAACATATCTTATATCCAAACCATCACAAATTCCATTCTTGCAAATTTGCCAGTTTCAAAAATTCTCTGTTTAATAGATTATTGTCGGTGGCCTCTGTTTCCTTTCTTGTTCTCTTTGAGGATCAGCCAAGCAGATACTACCAAAATTTATTTGTATTTATTAATTCATCTTAGGCTAAGCATTTCTTGCTGAAAGCAAATCTTACGGCCAGAAAGAATAAAACCCAGTTCTTGGCTGTCACGGCTGTAGCATGGGGTAATATTGGATGAAAAATAGACACTGCAGGAATGTAAGCCCTAGTACTCAGTCCTGGCCTTTCTTCCTATTAAGGTACTCTCTGCTTGCTAGTTTGCCTTCCGCTTGCTAAATAGCTAAACCCCAATACCACAAAGAAAAATGCAATTCACACCCAAAGATAATGTCACCCAAAGATAGCTTGCTATTTTAAATAAAATGGGAAGTGCATTGGGAAGACAGGTCAGGAAACCGATTCACTTTATCATATCTTAACTGCCTTTGATGTGTTCCAGACTTGAAGTGTTCAGACAGAGGGATGATAGAAAAGTCATTTTTTTTCTTAAATCACACTTACACAGATGATTATTTCTCTGCCCTTATCACTGACCTTTTCTTCTTGGTTTGTACAGAATTGATTAATCTTCTTTTGTTGTCAGAATGGCCTCAAGCTGAGTTGCAGAGGATCTCATCTCTGGGGCTCTTTCTAGAAGATTCTCTCGGGTATGTTTTTTNAGTACAAGTCCTTCTCTTTGGAGGAAGTTGGGGACACTTTCTTCTTGCTTGNCAACATGGTGACTCAGGAGACAGGTTAAATGCAGAGTTGTAGTCTTGTCACTGGCTCTTCATTTGGGAGCAGGACCACGTTTCTGGCACCAACCTGCAATAGGATGGCATGATTTTCATATACATCTCATCCTTTCGGTTGTTTTCACACTCTTCAAAGCAGACAGCACTGTTTTCGACCCAAGATCATAGTGAGAATTTCCCAGTAGCATCTCTGTTAATCAAGAAATATATACAGTGTCATGTCCTGCCCATCGATCAGTCTACAGGACAAATGAAGCAGTGGTCATCAACAGTCAATACCCCCCATCCCCCACATCTGCTTAAAGAAGTACCATTAGCTGTTTCTGGATAGATACATCAGTGAGAACATGCTTTAGTTTTCCTTGTCCCTAAACTATTTTAACTTCCTTCTCATTCCAGAAGGATATTGTCTCCTGATAAGGAAGTCTCCAGAATGGAGACTTGGATCTTGAAAAACATCATGCCATTTCCTTTGTTGTCCCATGGTTTCAGGTGAGATACCTGCTGTGATTCCAACACTTTCTCTCTACAGACGATGTCCTTTTCCTTTCTGTCTGGTGGCTTTCAAGGTTTTAGCCTTGCCTTCTTCTCCCCAAATTTAATTTTGTTGTATTGCAGCACAAATGTCTCCAGGTGTGTCCCTTTGGATGTTAGGTCAGCTTTGAGAATGTGTATGTTGGCGGTATCTATCACCAGGTTTAGAGAGTTTTCAGTCATTGTTTCTTTGAAATCACATTCATGTCCTTTTGGAAGTCTGTTGCTATGTGTGAGAGCCTTTGTTACACTCTCACAAGTTCTTGACATGTTTGTGTTTTTTTCTGTCTGTTCTCTCTATTTTGGGGAGTGGTAAATTAAATAGATCAGTTGTCAAGTCCCTTGCTTCTGTCTTACCTCATTTTTATTCTATGATCAAACTCAAAAGCCTATCTACTAAGTTCTTCAATTAATTATATNTCCATTCTGTCATTTCTTTTTGGTTCTTCTGTTACTATCATTTTTTTCCTGAAGAATTTTTGCTTAAATTTTTAAGACTTATAGAAAAGATTTGTTGATTCATTGTGTGTGTGTGTGTGTGTGTGTGTGTGTGTGTGTGTATGTACCCACACACATCTGTATGGGTACCTGCAGAGGCAAGAAGAGTGTATCGCATACCCTGGTGGTGAAGTTCAAGGCAGTATGAGCCACCTGAAGTGGGTGATGGGAACTGAACTCCAGTCTTCTGCAAAGACAGTGAGCCCTCTTGACCACGAGCCTTTTCTCCAACCTCTTTTTTAATTTTTAAAAATTTGTGTCAGGGCAATGCATCATTGTGGGCTAAGAGTGTATCTGAATGATAGAGAACTTGCTGCATAATGTAAGACANTGGGTCCCTTTCCCAGAAACTCAACACACACACACACATGAATAATTGTTCAATCAGGTATTTTATTTTCATTGCTTTGAAAACTTTTGACTCTAACACCTGATTCATCTGAATGGGTGTCTACTGATTGCCTTTTCTTGTTCAAGGTGGGATTTTCCTATAACTTTTTTTTATTTTTATTTGGTTTGATTCTGAAATGCCCCCTCAAGGCTCAGTTGTGTTGTTGATAGCTTGGGTGGCAGCTGAAAGGCTTTGGAGACTTGATAGTGTGTTAAGGGCTGTGTTTAGTGTCACCAATGAATTAATCCCTTGATGGATTCATTGGTGGGAGATAATAGAAGCTAGGAAGTAGGGCCTATACAGAGAAAGCAAGTCACCTGGGCTGTGTCCTGGAAGGTCATACGCTGTTCTCTCTTTTGTTTCCTGGCCATGAGATGAGCAGCTCCTCTACCACGTACTGCCCACCGTAATGTTCTACCTTACCACAGACCAGAATCTACCAAACAGAATACCTAGACCGAAACCTCTGGAGCTATGACCCAAAATACTATTCCGTTTTTTATTCTCAAGTATTTTGTCACAGTAAGGGAAGGAGGACTAACCGTCAAAGATCTTGTTACAGATCCTTGTAGTGTAGTGTGAGATAATGGATGATATACATGTTCAGTGACACCCCTTCTTTACTGAAGAACTGGGTTGTATCAGCTCCCTACTGAGCCCTGATGACGCTACTGTATAAAATGAGAAGAGTGATAACTAGTCCTTCTTCTTGCCACTACTCTCTGCTTCATCAGGACCAGACATAGACGGAACTTCGCTGCATCCTGTTGACAGCAGGATGTGGGAGAGTGAGACACTGACTAGAGTAGCCTACCATGGAAGGTCCTTTTCAGAATTTTTGCTGCTGGTGTAANGTCTCCAGGCTGTGAATATACCACCTCTTCTCNTCTTGTTGATGTTGGCTGGGAGCAGCTCNGGTCTCTTCTTAGAAACANTGGCNCTATCTAGTGGAAGATNCAGCAGCTGTGTGCATTGATAGGGTAGACGGGGAGGGATTTTTCCATTCCTCACCCCAGTAGGGATGGAAAGTTCTGTTAATGTTTAGCCATACCAACATTTCCCCCTCCACACTGTAGTTAGAGGAAATAAGATATTCTTGAAGTTTAATTTAATTTANTTTTTTCCTGTGTCTATTGACATTCTAGAATTGTTGGCTTTTTTGGCCAGTCTGTGATATAAAGAAGGCAAAAGGAAAGCCAGGTGATTCTCCAGTGTGGTCTCTCAAGTCCCAAGGTCCCTGGAAATCCATTTCTNTATTTTTCTATGTCTGTTTATNTTGGTATATTTAGGGTCTCCATATTTTTTCATGAGAGAATCTGAAAGAAATGTGGCTACTGTATATTTTCTGGAATAATAAAAAAATTCTTTATTTTAGACTTTTGTTCTGTGTCTTCCATGTCCATGTAAAATACACATAAAGCCTATGACATAAATTCGACTCTAATGAAAAATTTCATGTTATATTTTTAGACAGATTTCCTCAAGTATAATCCTGGAGCAAACTAACCAAAATTCACACTCAGAAATGATTAATTTCCTTACTTTGAAGGCACATGAAACCCAGTTCAAACCTAAATGTTTTCTGACTTCTTTAGCCTGATTTCATTCAATAAATTAATTTTTTTGCTATATAAGCAAAACAGTATTCAGAAGGAAATATTTTGCTTTATCAAATCCTGATNATAATTTATAAATTATTTCATGATAAAAAACTGTCTTCAAGCAGATTCAGCTGNTGAACAGTCCATCAGAGGAATTGGGGTGCTGGAGTCAGAATGAACTATTCAAAGTTAGATTAGTTAGGTNATGTTTCAGTTGAAAGTATTGGTGTGGTTCATGAGTTGTAATATGTGTAGATAAATGGAGACACAAGTCGATGCAAATGTGAGTGAACTCATGGGCATCTGTCTGTGTGGAGTTCTTTCATGGCCTCTGGGGGAGCAAAGAAAGCAATGACAGTTATGTTGATGAACACAAGCCAGATGGGGACTTGTAAAGATCATTTGCTCCTAACAGAAGTCANGGTTCCTTGGAGAGTGAGAGAAAAGANTAGAGCACGAGAAATACACAAGGTATGCGAATNCTTTTCATGGGAATGCATGTGAGTGCTTACAGAGTGGCATGGGAGCCCTGGAAGAAGCTTGGTCTAAAGGTGCTTTTGCTCATCATGTCTAAGAAGATCTTAGCTATGANAATGACCTGTGGCTCATGTAGGAATCTGTGAGTGTGTGCTGGTCATGAATGAATATTACATATTACAACTCGTGATATGTAATATTATTAGAAAAATGCCATAATAAAACCTTTGATTTGTGTGTCAATTAACAAGAAATGGTGCAGTTTGAATTTAATTTTGTTAGAACNTAAAGAGTTAGGTTTTGTTATGGCATTTTTCTAANAAAAATTATTTCAATTGTTTTCTCTTCNTCTTCTCTCCATNCCCTCCTCTTTGTTGTTCTACACCTAGTAGTGTCNTTTCCACTTTCATGCTACGTGTGGACCCCCTTTCATGTCCTGTTGTTCCCTCTCTCATGGTCTCCTATCTAGTTTCATAGTCTACATTGACTCTTACNCCCTTTTATTAAAGTACATACAAACATTAAAAGATAGGATCTACACATGAGAAAGAACATGCAACTTTNGTCTTTCTGAACCTGGGTAACAGTTNTAATACTTTCCAGATATATTCATTTTTATAATTTCATTTCCCTTTATGGATGTATATGTGTNAATGAGCACAGATATATGCATTTCATATATACATAAAGAGAAGGGAGAATAGAAAGGAAGAAAGANCTGGGATGTGTTAGCAGCCTTTCTGTCATGGTATCATATCCCCGAGGTAAGCAGGTTGAAGAGGACAGACTCATTTTCTCAGAGTGTTGGAAGTTTTAGCCCAGGGTTGACCCTTTGCTTTCAGACATATAGTAAAGAAGCACACACTGGTGGGCAGCTGCTCCCTCACTGGGGCTAGGACAGAAAGAGAGAGAGGAAAGGGCTAGTCCTGGTATATTTAAGGGCACACCTCCTGTGCCCCAACTTCCTTCCATAAGGCTCTAACTCCTATACATTGCACTACCTCCCAATGGGAGGAGAAAGCCTTCTTTTCCTGAGCCTGTGAGAGACATTCAAACTCCACACTGTAACTGGGGGTGAGAAGCGGCTATCACGGTGGCATGCTTCAACTAGGATGTTCCCAAGAAGAGTACTGAAGAAATGGAGGTCTTTGAGCAATCTTCCCCTCAGTTTTCACTATTGATGCTCTGTTCCAATCTCTTGCTAGTCAAATTTGGAAATGCATGAAATCAGGGAGTTGTATTTGCTACCATAAAACATTCATTTGTAATNATTTTGTCGAGCATTTGCTAAGNAGGATTTAGGGTTACATCCCCTTTTTNTGTGTGTNAATTCACATGAGTATTAAAATACCACCATGATTAGCTGTATGCCTGGGAACCACACACAAGGTTGGCAGGATCATTCACCTTTCTAAGTTGGTGAGGTGTGAGTGGAAGCACATGTTCACTGTCAGGTGAAAGTTCTGACCAATTGTCCTTGTTTCTCACTGAAGTGGTCATGAGAGGATGTGCCACATCGCAACAGAGCTTTCTCCAATCCAGATCTATGAGTTGGCCCTTTTCCGAGATTAGCCAACCCATGACTGACATTGCAGCAAATGACAAGTGACATTTGCTGCTTTCAACTCTTGATATCTTGGTAGTTCCTTGTTGAACANGCAAGTCGTGTTTACAGTCGCTGTCCTAGGCTAGCCTTGGTTATAAGCTGGTAGCAGTGCACACCAGTTACTACCACCGAAGCAGCTTTGAGACCAACTATATTGTCTCCATTTCACCCATGAAGAAAGTGAATCTCTGANGTAACAGCATTAAGTACACACAGCTAAGCCATGATGGAACTAGGCAAGGTGTCTGGATCCCNNGAATTATGTGATCAGTTGTGAAATACACTANTACTAAGTACTTTTAAAACCATCCCCTCAATATAACATTTGGGTTATAGTCAGGTCATTAAGCTAATTCCAAAGANATTTGCCTCAGCTTTTAGTGGGTGGAGCACAAAATACAGAGTGCCCAAGGAGCAAGCCAATCAGGATTTTTGTGAAAAAAATCTCACTTGTCAATTTTGCCTCTCTGGGGACTTTGAACAACTTATTTTGCCCTCTCTTTCCCTGTATACATGAGGCCACAGAAGATGTCATTAAGATGCTGTAAATTAATTATATACACAAGGTAGTGGTGGTAAGGTGTTTTCTTTCCTCCCACCTCATATTCCCTCCCCTCCTCTCTCTTCCACTTCCCTCTCCTCACCTTCCCCCCTCTATCCCCTTGCTTCTACTCTTCTCCCCTCCTTTTAANGAGATAATTGATTTCAGAACATTCNCTTACAGAATCTTCAATAACTCACAAAGTTTCCAGTTACTTCTAATGAGGAAGAAAAAAGCTTTAGGTTTGGAAAAGAAAAAACGTTTCATTAGCAGTTTCCTCATGAATTTCATCCTTAAACACCATAGGACTTACCAGTTGGTATTGGATAACCAAGTCTTCCTACTACCTGTCCCACTCTCAGCACGCATTAGTTTCTTGTAGTCCTTTGTTTGGGGGTGGAAGCCTTTGAGATTTTCCCCTTCCCTGTTAACGTCTCAAGGTGTTGTACTTGCTCAGGTCTTGTTTAGGCAGCNGTGTTCTTGAAGCATCATTAGTGAAGAGTCCCTGTCATTTCGATGAGACAACTATCTCACAGCAGATTTCCTGGTCCTCTGACACTTACAACCTTTTTCATATATATATGTAACAATAACAAAGAAAAAGAGGCCATGAATTTGAGGGAAAGCAAGGGTGGTGGTGTGGGAGGGGTTGAGGGAGGAAAAGATGATGTAATTTCAAAAAAAAATGGAAAAAAATCTATAACACATACATACACACACACACACACACACACACACACACATACACACACACATACACACACAATCAGGACAAAACATCCAGGGCTTGATGAAGTATGGAGCTGAAATGTGGGTTTTAAAATATCCTAGTCATATAATTTTCTAAATTGTCCAGTGTGGAAATTGGGGTCACTCGGATCCTCTCTGCCTTGTCCACGTGAGTAGTTGCTCTTCTCTGGGAGGGTGGCCTTTTCTAGGAACTTGTACTTGCAAACGACTGCAGGAAAACCTATTTCTGGCAGATCCCTGGTTCCTTATTTTCATTTGAGCATGTTTATCAGTCAATAAATTCTTGCCTTTTGCTGTTCCTCTGTAGAGTGAGTGTTCTCTATTAATTAATGCGACACCCATGCACTTTTCCCTCTCTTCACTTCAACTGAAACTCCTTCGGCAAAGCAGGAGGGAAGCTCAGGCTGCCCTTTATGCTCAATGAAGAAAAGCCATTGCACATCAGGGTGAATTTCCTTCTCTTTCATTTGTGATCAGTAACACCGATGGGTGCTTTCTTCTTTAGTAAAATGGATACTTTCTGATACTGCCAGTGATTTGATAGCACTTGGCTCTTTGTTTTTGTACTTACCGGGGATCTCACCAGAGATCCCTGAGTTGGGGTAGTGTTGGCCAAACTGAAAGAGCCCTTGGAATTCTAATAACCCTGGCTGCTTACTTTGCCCATTCAGTGTTTATTTTTCGTCTTTAGTTTGATTAGATTAAGTTTCCTTTATTTAGACTTCAGCAAGAACAACAGACATAAAGAAATTTAGGGGATTTGAAACTTAATTTGAAAAGACAGTCAATTAAATCACTAACACAAAAATATCAGATCACATATTCAGGNTTATTCACCCCATGAGCTAAAGGGCCCTAGTGATAGCTCAGGTCTACTGTGTCCACTCAACCGCTATGGAAATTCCAGGGAGACAGTGTGCTCTGATCCCTGTTTGGCACACCACAGGTTCACTGTCAAGCTTTGGCTTGGTAGAACGTTTGACACTGGATGGGGATTCATGCTTTCAGTCAGCTTTATTCTTGCATGGATTTCTGCTGACTGAGCACACGACTAAGTACTTTTCTCTACAAGAGAAAACACAAACACCATGTCATAGCATCAACTCCTTGCAGGATTCCATATGGTCTACTGTTTGAGGATGCTCAGCACTTAATGATGTCCTGAGCAAAGGCTATTCTTATGTTTCAGGAAGTGAAACTATTCTTATGAGCAGGAAGTGAGGGAGGCAGAGTTTTCAGAATCATCTGATATGTGATTCTGTCATGATGATTACATCTTGCAGGATCCCTTTTTTTTCTATTCCTACAGATGGTCTTTACTTTCTTTCTTGTATTCTAAGATTTTATCAGCTCTGAGAATTTCGTACAATGTATTTTGGTTATATTTACCCCTCCTCCTAATATCTCCCAGATTCAACCTGCCTTCCCTGCCCTATCCACCCAACTCTGTGTTCTAAAAAACCCATCTACTTCAATTTGTGCTGCCCACGTACTCTTGGGTATGTGATCATCNGCTAGACCATAGTCAACCTAAGTCCAGTCAGTTGGTAAAGTTTCAGGCAATGAGGAACTACAACTCTTATTTTCATTTAGTGATTCATCACTCATCACTCTTTATCTGGACTAGTATAGCAAAGTTTTAAGACATCTCCTTACTCCAGTTACTCAAACACCACAATTACGTTAGCATTCCCAAGGAGCAATTAGAATACCATGTAGTCACCTATTCAAACACTTAATGACTTCCTACAGGAATTTCCTAGGAGTGGTACCACATAAGCGGCATTCAAATCCTTCTACAGTTCTGTCCTAGCCTACCAACTGACTCCATCTCTTCCTGTCAGGTACAAACGTGTGACTGCAGAACTGCCACACATGCCCAAACACCCCAGTGCCAGGCTTTTGCACTCTGTGTTCCCCAGGGCCTTTTATGCTTAGACTGTACACGGTTTCCACCAGTCACTCCAATTACATCTCCTGTATGAAATATTTATCTATAGTCAAAGGTTTTCAAAAATCCCCCCTCCCTTGTAATATTTGCCTATCAAAGCTAGTAAGACTTTGGAAATAGACACATTCAAGATACATTTTGTTGGAACTCTTTTAAGGAATGTTAGGCATATTTTTAAATTATTAATGGCGTATAAACACAGGGTGAACATCCACCTTTACCACTGAGGTTCTTTACACAGTTTTAAAAAATTAAGCTTTGAAAATTATCTCCCTTCAGGCTTAGCATGCATCACTCTTCCTTCTCAAATTCACAATTCAATTAAAATATTTATTCACTTATTTGGGGCAGGGTCTTGCAATTGATACCTAGACCAGATCCTTTGAGCTTTCAGTGCTGGTTTTCGGGTGTACCTTGTCACTCGTGGCTCCATGAATCTATTTAAAGTATGACAGCCAAACATTAGTCTAAGACACTAGACGATCTCAAAGATATTTTCCAATGGAACAGATTGAAAACCAGAAAATAAGCGGCTCAGCACTTCCCAAAAAGCAGAGGTTAAACTAAAAGCAAGTGCTCTTCATCTCCTGGCTGTGGATTCAGCGTCAAGACAGCCTTCTCGTTCTATTGGATCGTTAAAGAAAACCATGTAAGAATGAAAGAGAAGAGGTCAGGAAATTATTGTTTTCAATTCAAAAGCATGAAATGAGTCACAGGAACCAGAAACTAGTGAGCTCAGATTTCACAGTTAGGTCTTGGGGCACAAGGGATCAGCGGCTGGAAGTGTGTGTCAGGAGTCTTCCTTGTTGGGGCAAAATAAAGAAGCTGCCAGGGATTTTAAATATTCTGGAAAGTTACTTGCTTTTGACTTCTGTTAAAAATGATCAAGTGATGTCAGCTTTGATGGAAAGAAAAACCTTTCACAATGTCTATGGATTTTTCCATCAGTGGTTAAACCCTTGAGTGTATTAGATCCCCGGCCAACACTTCTGACATGGTAAATAATGTTAAAAAGAACATACATTCTGGGATATTTCTGCAAGCCAAGAATGAAAACATGACAGGGGCTGCTATGGCCACTTGTACTGACAGGTGACTGGGTCCCAGGGGCTAATTTAAAGGTTAAATGTTCTGTCTAGCCAAGCCCTGATTGGGGAAGGGGAGAAGGAGGAAGCTCTGGAAATACTGATTTGCTGGATTTCTTTTCTTTCTGATTTCCACCAAAGCCTAAAATATTTATTAAAGTTCTAGATGCAAACTCTGGTTTATTTATTTTTTGATAATAGGCCAAGATCTTCACTTTGAACAATGTCTGAAATGGAGAGAATAATGGTTAAAATGTAGATAAGGATGTTTATTCTCTGTCTCTCTCTTTCTCTGTCTCTGTCTCTCTCTCTGTGGTTTACCACAAAGCATCTAAAGTAAAGAGTTGCTGGGCGTTGTAAAGTATGTAGCTGAGACAGACTCAAGGCCTTTATTTTCCCTCCAGTAGACTGTGTGTCATCATGCTGGGAAAAAAATAAGGCCT
Organism: Neotoma lepida; assembly: GCA_001675575.1. Classification (NCBI taxonomy): domain Eukaryota; kingdom Metazoa; phylum Chordata; class Mammalia; order Rodentia; family Cricetidae; genus Neotoma; species Neotoma lepida. The sequence goes on along the minus strand of LZPO01108055.1, from coordinate 72,588 downwards.
ATTTTGGACAGTAATAATACAGTTGTTAGTTGTTCTGTGTTGTGTAGTGGTAATTTATAGTGCATTTTCCATCACGCAATTATCTTTTTACATACTACTTTAGTCTGTGACTATAGATGCATCACTGAGAGCCTTCATTTTTAGAAAATAATTTAATAAGACCTCAAATTCTTTATACTGAGCCATTATCACAAAATGGAAGGCACTCCTCGAAGGGTCAATCGAGTGTTACTTTTAGTGTATCACCTATCATCTATGTTTGGTCATTTGTCATATGTCATTTGGAAAATAGCATACTGCTATAACTAATTTTTCCCAGGGTTCTCCAACCTTTCTCTCCTGGTTAATGTTGAAGAGTTTTAAGTTTAAAACAAGAAGCAACATATTAGAAGCAAGATGAGTCAAATGGATTTCTACTCTCTCACAACTATTTCATTATTCATAAATATTCTGATGGAGGTAAGAGGCATGAGAAAGCCAGAGGCCCTGTCTACCCTATGCTTCTGTAGCCCCACCAGGAGCACACAAGTGGGAGCAGTTTACAGTGCCACTCTCAGCCTCAGGCCCCACTCCACCCTAACTAACTTTGCAGGTTCTAAGTTTGGAAAGAAAAACATCATCTCAGGATAGTCCTGTTTATTCAGAAGAAAGCACTGTACTTTATAGAGTTAGAGTTTAGAGGAGTAGACAGGACTGTGCCCTTCAGGGTTGAGGATGTTCCTGAATCTAGCTTGCCCTGCCATCATCCCTTCTCTCCAAAGACATTCAGGAAGCTCTTGTCCATTAAAGCAGAGGATTGCACCTTGTATGTATGAGGTGTTGTGTTGATCAGAGTCCCTGTGGCTCTCGAAGTCACCCTGAGCCTGATTTCTCAGCTCTGAATCTCATATGCTGCTATTCTTTTGTTCCCCTAAGATCTTCCTAATTCTCTCAGAAGAGATCTTCTCTTCAGGAGAAGGTGTTTTTCTCCCTTGTTTGCTGTCTGTACTTTGCTATTCACTCATTGTTTTCTGTTCCATGCCAAAGTATGGGTTCTTCCTTTTTCATATTTATCTGAGATTTTGTGAGATCTACAAACTGAAAGTCTAGCATTGTTTAATCCTTATTCATATTCATTCAGAGTAGACATATACAGAAGTGATATTCTATTTACATCAGTATCATCAATGACTTAGAATGCAAGTGATTTTTTCATTGTTTTCTATGGGATCAACTTTGGCTACCATTAGAATATGTTCACATATCTACAGGTACTGTATCAGTACTTGGAATAAAAATAATGTTGAAACTGGATAATAGTATTTTCCTCCTTTATTTGAAATTACTCATTATCATCCAACTTGCCACTTCTTCATTTCCTGTAAAGAACACTGAAGACTGGCGATCAAATGTATCCTGGCCACACAGCAATTTGGAGGGAGGGTTGCATAATTGAGAAGTCTCCCCTGATTACAAAATCTTTCCCAGACTCTTCTTAAAATGGACTTACCAAGTTGCATCCTGCATGCGGCATTGTAGTAGACATAGCAGAAACAGAATTATAAAGGCTCTGCTATGCCTTTCTGCTGAAAAAAATTATAAGGAAAAGTTATTGGTTAGGTATTGTGTGCCTTGGCTCCAAGTTCTGGCTAAAATGGATCATGCAATGTGCCACTGGTTGTAACTGAAAACCCTGGGCAGAATTTGCTGAGTCACTTTCTGATCCCTCTGGGAGGAAATGACAACAGATGAATTTGAGCTCACATAAAAACTGAAAGAACCATATAATGCTCTGCCTGTACTATTTGTTTTTCTCCCATATATCTTGACTGAGAATTTAGGAGAGCTCAGACTCTTGGATTTCATAGCAGGCACAGGCACAGAAAAATCTAAGAGAAGTTCACCATCTTTTGTTCAGCCATAGGTTGAAGGGGAAGCTCTGTAAGATGGAGATTTAGGGAAGTAAAAAACAAAAAACAAACAAAAACCCCACCTTGTGTTCTGACTCCTGGCTCATCCTAGTCTTGCGCTTAATCACCATGCAGTCGCCCAGAACTTCCAAAGAAAATTCCAAACTTCTGCTCCAACCAGCAACTCCCTATGCTCCAAAGAATGAAGAAAGACTTCTTTATTTCTCTCTCCCCCAGTCTACTGGCTCTACTCTCTAGGCCAGTGAAAAGGTACCATGGAAGTTAGTAGGTGTGGGGAAAAATCACAGAAACTGGCAAACTGGAAAAAGAGGCCCCTAAATATCTACACAAAGTCTTGGGCTGCTCTTCAAACTGTGCAGGGGTTGAGGGGAGCTGGTCCAATTCATCATGATAACGGCCCAGAAGCACCTGTGACAATCAGTGCCAAAAGCACTAAGGAAACTTTAAATACATGCAAAATCCACTGTCTTACAGAAGGTGATTTGATGGAGAGTGACCCTAACCACACATACTGCAAGCCAACATTCCCCAGAGGATTTTTACAGCACCCAGGGTCTCAAGATAAATTTCTCAAAACTATCAATTCATAATCCAAAGTTACTTCACATCCAAAGAACTAGGAAAATGCTAAAGTACTTTNGAAAAAATAATGAAAAAAATACCACCCTTAAAGGTATTTTTAAAATGACTCAAATGGTAAAAAAAAAATGTGATAGGGTTTATGAAGTAGTAATGATAACCATGTTACCTGAAGTAAGAGAGAATAAACACAAGGAATGGAGAGCAGAAACTGTTAACTAAGAAATGAGCAATAAAAAGGAACTAAAAGAAAAATTTGGTACTGAAAATAAAACAATGAGAATAGATTCCACTGTGGAAAACTAAACATCAGAGCAGTAACTGTGGAAGAGGCAGGTAGTTCAGGTGAGAGCCACAGAAATGTTCACAAGCTAAACAAGCAAGAAAATAGGAAAAAAAATGGGCAGGACCAATAGCAAAGTTGTGTATCACATCATGAAAAGGTACGGTGCAGAAAGACATGATTGGAAACTTTACAAATTTGGTGAAAGATGTGCAAATACACAGATTCAAGAAAACCAGCACTCTGAACATGATAAACATGCAGAAAAGCATTCAGAAGTGCATCATAATCAAATACTGAAAACTGAAGAGAAAATTTTGAAAGTGGAGGAAGAACAGCAGTATTGTATCACACATGAGACAATAATTGGAATGACTTCATGCCTCTCACCAGAAACAATAGAGACAGAAGAACTGAAAAAAAAATCTGTCAATTAGATTTCTATGTCATGTAAAAATATCCCTTAGGAAGGAATGAAGACATTCAAATGTTTCCAGGTACAGAAACTGACAGTAAAAAGTATGAAAACTTAAGAATAAAAACCAAGAGACATAGCAAATACTGCTGTAAATATTACTATGTTATTTTTCCTTTGATTCTTTAAGTACTGATCCTGGCCTAAGGCATCATGTCTTAGGGCAGTCAGTGTTCACAAAAGCACTGTGCACACCAACCACAATGTTTTGTTTCGATGCTTGTTACTTCTCTACACTGTATTTGAGGTGGTAAATTTCACTAAGTAGGTAGTAAAAAGATATGTATATATTGTAATCCCTTGGGCAATCACTGAAAAATTACACCAACAGAAGTATCCAAAAGTCGATATATTTAATAAGTGGAATACTACAAAAGGAAAAAGGAACAGAAAAATGAAAATGGGGGGGGGAGCAGGTGAGAGGAAAGATGGAAAATAACCAGAAAATAGTAAGCCAAAGTGCAACTATATATGTATTTATATTAGGTGCACCTGTATACATATACCACTTATGACAGGTAAAAATAATCAAAATATCCTGAACTTAAAAGACTAGAAATTTGAGGCTGCACAGTTTAATTCTAATCCTGTTCACACAACAATTTCTCCCTTTTATTGAAAATAGATTCTTTTCTCATACAAGGTATCCTGATTACAGTTTCCCCTTGTTCTACTCCTCCCAGTTCCTACTCCCCTCCCCTCCCCTCCAGATCCACTCCCTTCCTGTCTCTTACTGGAAAAAAAAAACAGGCTTCTAATAGATAATAGTAAAATATATCAAAATAAAATATAATGAGGTAAAACAAAAAAAATCACAGCAAAGTTGAACAGAACAAACCAACAGAAGGAAAATAGCCCAAGAGAAAGTCCAAGTATTAGAGACCCACTCATTTGCACACCCAGGAATCCCATAAAAACACTAAACTAGAAGCCATATTATATAAATATATAGAGGAGCCAGTGTCACAGACCCTGTGCATGCTGCTTCATTCCCTGTGAGTTCATATGGGGTTTTCTCAGTTGGTTTCAAGGACTTAGCTTTCTTGGCATCCCCTCTGGCTTTTACACTCTTTCTGCCTCCTGTTCCATGGGGTTCCCTGAGCTCTGAGGAGAGGGATTGGATGAAGATATCTAATTTGGGCTGAGTGTTCCAAGGTCTCTCATTCTCTGTGTAACATCTGGCTATGGGTCTCTGCATTTGTTCTTGTCTGCTGCAGGAGGAAGCTTCTCTGATGATGGCTGAGCAAGACACTGATCTGTGAGTATGGCAGAATGTCATTTTATTGACATTGTTCTTATAGTAATAGTTTTAGTTTTACCCTAGGTCCCTGGGCTATCTCATCTCTGGTTCTTGGTCATCCAAGCAGTGTTGGGAATGGATCCCATCTCATGGAGTGGTCCTTAAGTAAAATCAGAGATTGGTTAGTTACTCCCACAAGCTCTGTGCCACCACTGCCCTAGCAGCCAAGTATGTCATACAGGCAGGACACCATTGCAGATCAAAAGGTTTGTGGCTGGCTTGGTGTTTATGGTTCTCTTTTGGTAGAATGCAGAGGACCTTCCTGTACCAAAGACACTAGGACTAAGAGGTGAAGGCTCTATGTAGGCACCAACTCAACTTCTCTATGTTCAGTAGGTTGTGTAGGTGTTGTCTTCAGCAATGGGGCCTTGCTGCCAGTTTGTGGAAAACACCCTATAGTCTTAGCCACTGCCTGGGTTGTTTGGGGATGGGACCCCTTTAGACAACAATTCAATTAGATATAATCCAATCCCAGTGCAGGACACTTCATTTGATGACAGAGTGCTCCCATGACAAAAATTGCCCCAGCAAGGATTTCCTGCCGTACATTCAGCTGTGATGACTTTGGGGCAAAACAAGTGACAACTGTAAACATGACCTTTCTGCTGTTGTGTCATGTGGACNGCCAGCAAGCCAGAGTTCTTCCCTTTTTCCTAAAGTAGAAAATACACAGGGGTCAAGCTGAAGGCAAAGGGTTTACGTCATGATTTGGCTTAGTAAAAATTGAGAAACAGGGAAGGATACTTGATAAAATAAGACAAGTTCTGGCTAGTTAAAAAAATTGTCTTCCTTCCTTCCCAAAAGGGGACAAATTAATGCCACTTGTATTTATGCAACCAAAAAAATAATTTCTCTTTTTTTTTTATAGAAGGCCTTGGAAATGTTTCCTTTAAAAACGGAGGAGAGAATCTCTGTTTGGCCCTGTTCTGGCAAGGCAAGCATTCTAACACTAGAGCTAGATCTCTAATGATTCTAATTCTCCAGGATTTCCTGTAACATGTCCCAATGTCTACAACCTCAGACACTCGCCAAGCTCTGTGCGTTCTAGCACAGCTGGCTGTGCCAATACGCTCCCTCCCCCCCCAGTGTGTGTTTTACCCCTTTGTCAAATATCAGATGACTGTATTTCTAGGCCCTCATGTTTGAGGTTTCTAGTGTTTCATTGGTCTACGTGTCGGTTTTTATGCCACTACTACCTTATTTTTATAACAGCAGCTCTATAGTATATCTTGAAGTCTAGAATGACAGTCACACTAGTATTGTTCTTTTTGCTAAGGATTAACGTGATTGCTTCAAGTTTTTCTCCATATAGGATATTGGCTTTGGGTTTGTCATATGTAGCCTTTACTATGTTGAGGTATGTTCCCTCCACTCCTACTCTCTCTGGTACTTCTATTATGAAATCATGTTGGATTTTGTCAAAAGCTCGTTCAGTATCTATAGAGATAATCATGTGGCTTTGTCTTTAAGTCCATTCATTAAGTTTATTATATTTATTAACTTATGTATGTCCAACCAACCCTGAATCTCCTGGATAAAGCCAACTTGGTCATGGTGGATGGTCTTGATGTGTGCCTCTTTTCAATTTGCTGGTATTTTATTAAGGATTTTTGTGTCAATGCTCAGGGATATTGTTTGAAGGGTTTTCTGTTGTTGTTTTGTTTGTTTGTGTGTGTGTTTCCTGGTTTGGGTATTAGAG
>LZPO01108055.1:13053-38571 GCA_001675575.1 Neotoma lepida | reverse complement strand
AAGAAAGAAAAGAAAAGCATTGCCTACCAGAAACACATGCTGAGTATATTTCGTAAAAAATGATGATGCTTTCTGGATTTGGTGGGAAAATAAAAAATGGATCAACCTTTCCCCCTCTTTCTCAAGTCTTTTACAACACTGGCCACCAAATGATAAAATCTTTATGGTCTTTTATGGCTTAATGGTTTTTCACTCAATATAAATTTGTTCTTGAAGCATAGATTATTTTTGCCAGCACAGAAAAGCCAATGGATAATGTACTAAACATGTTACCTGAAAAATTCAACATACTAGAAGCAAATAATACTATGCGATCCTTTTTTGTGAATTGTGTTTAAATAGTGAAATACAGATATAGTGATGACATGTTTTTAATAGGGAAGCTGCTGGCTTATTGTAAATAAGGTGTAGTTCTAAATGTTAATCCTTAGGTCATATTCATTAGGGCCCTCCATCTACTATTCAAAACATTCCTGCAATATCCATTTAGTTGTCTATCACACATGTATTGAGTACTTTCCAAACCCATAGATCATGTCTTCTATTGTGATAGATTTCCTATTGGAAAATGTCAAGAAGAAAGAGCAAGAAACTAAGTCACTGGGAACACATAGAGTAAACATCATGAAAGTCTATAGGGAATGTTCAGACTATCCTAGGACAAATGACTTTAGACACCACAACATGTGCACAGAATACTGTACAGAATACTGTATTTTGCTTTGAAAACTTAGTTCATCAATATAATCTTGTATTTTTTCATGAATACTGTATTTCCGCAATAAAACTCATGATTTTAAAATTTCAGGTCTGGCCTGACGTGGAAAACAAACAAACACCTAAAAACAAGTAAATAAAGAAATTTATTTGGGGTAAATGGAGGGAACTAGAAACATTGTATTGACTGAGGTAACCCAGTCCCAGAAAGACCAATACTGCATGGTCTCTCTTATCTGTGGTTCCTGGCTCCAAATCTTCACATGTGAGTGCATAACCTAGAATAATTACAGAAACCAGAAAATTAACAAGGTACTATGGGGTCCAAGTACTATAAAGGGGGAAATGGGGAGCTTTAATTGGGTAGAGGGCAGAAGGTCAATAAAAGAGAGGGAGGGAGGAGAGAAGAAGAACTCGAAGGATATTTGAAGACACTATAAGAATCATATTATTTTTATTTAGCCAAAATCACATATAATACATATAAATATATACATATACATCACAGAAGTTTAAATGATATTATGCTTTCTGGGCTGACAATGTTGTCCACAAGAGCCATAGATGACTATCTAATGAACCCCTAGGATCAGGCACATGAAATCCCTGTTGATCAGGGGAGTTCAAGAGACTCCAGAAGCAATGCAGGTCTATATTATAAGTTATTGCTTTTGTAACCAAGAGCTCTGTAATTGGACTTAAGACTTNTTCAACAGGAAGGAAATGAGGCCTGGTACTGGAAACCTAGCCAACTACATGAGACTAGTAAAGTCATGGATCTTAGAAGAGACCTTACTACTGGCAGTTTCCTAAACCAGCATTATTCCTAGCTGCGTTCTTAACAGATCATCCCCACAGATATACGTGACTCTTACCCCTTTTTTAGTTTACTACTCTGAACTCCTACTATGATGGGTCATCAAGGCTTGCCTACAGTGTTGAAGTTTTCAAACTCCAGAGCAGCAAAATCTTCTACATTTAACCCAAATTAGCATGGACAGTTCTGTCACAGGAATAGTCTATTCCCTGGTACCAACTCCTGTCTTAATTACTTTTCTATTGTGTAATACACTATGACCAAGGAAACTTATAGGAGAAAGAGTTTATTTCGTGCTTACAATTTTAGAGGGTTAGATCTGTGGCCATCATGGTAGGGAGCATGGCACCAGGCAGGCAGGTAAGCATCATGCTGGATCAGTAGCTCAGAGCTTACAACTCAAGGTACAATCCCAAGGCAGCCAGACCTAACTTGGAAGAGCATAGGCTTTGAGATTTCAAAGCCCACCCCCAAGTGACACACCTCCTCCAATAGTGCCACATTTCCTGATGCTTTCCAAATAGTTCCACCAACTGGGACCAAGTATTCAAATATATGAGCCCAGGAAGGCCATTTAATTCAAGCCAGCCATTACAGAAAACCACAATCTGTTCTAATGCAGGGAACAAGTNATCATGTTGTGGCCTAGCCCGACTGACACATCTACAATACAACTCCTTTACTTAAGGCTCAGGAACTATCATGAAAGAGGGGACACAAAGGTTGTAAGAGTCAGAAGACGAAGAAATCTGCAGTGAGATTGTGTCTCTTAGAAATGACAGGAAAGCTTCACAGATGATACTTCAACATCATGGCTGCCTGAACAAGACTTGAATAAGTACACTATCAATAGACATATTAGCATGAAAAGAGGGTAATTGATGGGACCCAAACTAACTCTAACCAAAGAACTATAGACAATTAAGGAATTATAAGAGAGGGAGAAATAGTCTTCCCTAGGGATGAGCCCCCTAATTGGTTATCCATTATTAAGAGGTNAGCCCTGAAATCATATACATACAAGTAACACTAAACTGACTCAGCAAGTTGAAGCTGTATATCTATATCCATATCCATATCTATATCTGTCTATCTATCCATCTATCTATCTGCCTATCATCTATCTGTGTGTATGTATTCATCTGTGTGCATGCGTATGCACATAATAATAACAAAGAAAAAGAGGTCATGAATTTGAGAGGGAGCAGGGGGAGGTGCTGTGGGATGTTTTTCTGTATGTTGTGAATATGTGTTGCTCTGATTGGTTGATAAATAAAGCTGTATTGGCCTATGGCAAGGCAACTTAGAGGCAGGCAGGAAATACAAGCAGATAGATAGGAAGAGAAAGGAGAGGCAGAGAGATGCCAGCCTGCTACCCAAGGAACAACATGCCAGCAGACTGGTAAGCCATGGAACACGTGGCAAAACATAGATTAATAGAAATTGGTTAATTTAAGTTATAAGAGCTAGCTAGCAAGAAGCCTGCCATAGGCTATGCAATTGGTAATTAATATAAGCCTCTGAGTAATTATTTTATAAGTGGCTGTGGGACCGCAGGCCGGGCAGAAACAGAGAAACCTTCCAACTACAGGGAGGGGCATGAGGGGATAGAGAAAGAANAGGGAATTGGAAAAACGATATGGTTGTATTTTAATTTCAAAGAAATTTTACAAGGAAAAAAAAGAAAATCATGATTTTTTTATCTTGTAAAATGAGAATCCTAAAATGGAGCGAACAATAAGAAATCAAGATTCCAGTTGAGTCACAGCAGATATCAGTATAAAAAACATTCATAACCCCTGGGTAATCTAATTTTCTATTTTATTTTCATCTTAAGCCCTGCCCCCAGTTATTTGTCTTGGAGTTAACTTTTGGAGGGACAGGAAGTATTATCGTAGAAACTAGGTTGGGAAACATGCTCAATGATAGAGCTGAACTTTAAATTTTGAGTTTAAACATGTACATCAGGAGCAGTGGGAAGGGTCTTCTCTTAAAGTACTTCTAATTTGATTTTCTGTATGTATGGCTGTTCTATATTTTGGTTCTTTTTTTCATTTTTTGAATGTGGACAAAATCTCTAGTATTTTTCCCCTTCTAAAACATTACCAACAAATCTATTACTTATATACAAATAAATTTCTTTGATAAAAAGCAAAAAAAAAAAAAAAGAAAATCAAGATAGTATAGACTGAAACGAAGAAAAAAATGAAATGTAGTTGGTAAGTGGTAAATTATTTCTGTGTTCTGGGAACTACAAGTCTATTTCCTTTAAGTAAGGACATAAGTAAGAAAATATGAACAATTTTGTCTGGTTGCCCTGCCTGTGCTTGTGGTGACATAATTCTTACTATTCAGATTTTCTCATAGAAGTAACAGCCATTAAGTGACTTCACAAGTGCTTGAATGATGTAGGCAGAAGACAAAACTTGTTGTTAGTTAAAACTTATCTGTGCTTCCTACTAAATCCAGAGTTCTTGTTACTCATGTATGAGCTGCACAAAATCTCAAATGATGAATACCTTCTCGAGCTTTCCAAACATCAAATCTGCAATGGTCAACATTGCAATGATACTGACTGCACCTTCTTGTCATGTGATCTATAATGCTCATACTCTAGATTGCCACCAGGGAGATGTCAATATTTGCTTTATATCATTTCTCCAGAAAGTTGAAACATATTAAACAATGGAGACCATTACACCAAAATAATGGAAAACAGTAAAAACCAAGCAAAAAACAAAAGCAAAAACTCAACCGTGTATTTTGATTCGTTTCTGCAAAGAACATTTTTCATAATCAATTCTAAATTCATTTTTGTCACATGGATGGATTCCCAAATACATCAATTAACTCTTTACTCATTGTCCACTCAAAGGAAAGCAAACAAATAAAAGTGACTTTGGGTTTCCTAGTGCTCACGGGTACCCATCCAATGGTTCAATCTTCTTACCTTTTCTACTAGAAGTTGCTTGAAGCTTGGAGATAAACTTGAGTTGTTCAGTATACCTCAGCTTTATCTCTTAAGATTGAAAGAAGAAAAGGCAACAATACTTGAATTTGTATATAATATTCTGAAGGTGATGTGTAGATAGGGATTTCTCTGAATAAAAGGCAATTCTTTTCTTCTGGTTTAATTTATTCTACTACAGTCTTGCTCCTTCCCTTTCTACCTGTCTGTCAAAACACCACTCAAAAGTTAAATAGATTTTTATAAATTTTATTGTATTGTATGTGCTTGTGATGATATGGAGGTCAAAGGAGAACTGAGAGTTTGCCCCCTCCTTCCAGCATCTGGGTCCTGGGGATNGAACTGAAACTGTCAGGTTTGAGGGCAAGCACCATTACTGTTGGAGTCATGTCACCAGCCCAAAATAGATATTTTAAATAAACATACAAATAATAGTGACGTACTTGGAAAATTATATTGTTAATGCTGGCTAGGATCTTGAGATGTTTCCATTTACCATAGTTTTTGGCAGGCTTTGATTTCCTTTTCACTTGCTTCAAGAATTTTAAAAAATTTCCTATTTGATATTTTGTTGTCGTTGTTAACCTGTTGGCCAAGAATTGTTGTTTAATTTTCATGTATATTTGTAGTTTTTAAAGTTCCTCCTCTTCAGTTCAAATTTTATTCCATTGTAGTCAGAAAAGGTGCATGCTAGGATTTCGATGTTTTTAATTTGTTAACAATTGTTTTGTGAACAAACATCTGGCCTGTTCTGGATGCTGATCTACNAGCTAATGTGAAGAGCATGTATTCTACAGCTGTTGCAGGTTATGGGGGCTGCATCTCTAATGAAGATGCAGTTCCTTCAAGTAGGACAAATTCACTGGCAGCTCTGGGNGTGGGGCACCTGGCTGTTGGTGTGGTGTGCCTGTTCATGGCCACCCAGCAAAGGTTGTGTGTGGTGAGCAGTACTACCTTACTGCTTCCAGGGCTTATGGGGAGGTTGAGCAAGGCTGCTTAACTGTGGTTGTGATTGGTGATATGGGAACTTGTGAGCTGAGCTGTATATGGTGGGCTCCAGCCACCCAGGAGCTTCCAGGGCTATCATGTAACTCCCTGCACTGCCACACCCCTGTCACATCTCCACTCCACCCAAAGCCTTGCTTCCAGTCCTCCTGTGGAAGAGTTTTAATATGGTCTTTATTTTACTGTCCTTTATTTTTTTTCTCGAGGAAAAGGTACTAGACCCATTAGTTGAACATCTTGCTACCATCAGCCCAGTCTTTTCTTGTTTTCTATTTTCACTTTTGTTTGGGAATTATGTTTTGGAATAATTTTACACTCATTTTACAAAAGTTCTTATTAGACTATGTAAGGATTTTTTTTCCAGTTGTGAGTTTTTTTTTCTCAGCCGTAGTAGAAATTTCTCAGCTTCTCACTAAAGATTTTGACTACTCCATTTTTATTCCTCTGTTACTAGAGAAACTTGATGAATTTTTATANTCTGTATACTATTTCCTATTTTTTCTTAAGTTTTTATATTCCTTTTGCTTTGTCTAAGTTGCTAAATCAGTTTCAGAGAATTATAGCTTCAGTTACTTGATTTTTTTTAAGTAAAGAACTTTTTTTTATTAAAAGATTTCCTTATTTTACATACCAACCACAGAACCCCCTCTCCTCCCTCCTCTTGCCCCCAGCCTTGCCCCTCAACGCACCCCCCCAATCCCACCTTCTCCCACACAAGGTCTCCCATGGAGAGTCCCCAGAGCCTGGTACTTTCACTTGAGGCGGGTCCAAGACTCTCCTCCCTGTGCCTAGGCTGCACCAGGTGCCCAGGGCTTGCCCTGTCTCTTATACACATCTAGATGTGTATAAGAGACAGGCACCAGGTGTCCCACCATAAGAAAAGAAAAGAAAAGAAAAGAAAAACAAGCTCATGCACTAGGGATGGATCCCGATCCCACCGCCTGTGGGCCCCCTAAACAGTTCAAGCTAAACCCCTGTCTCAAGTATCCAGAGGGCCCAGTCCAGCACCATGGGGAATCTGCTGCTTGAATGTGCTTGAATGATGTAGGCAGAAGACAAAACTTGTTAGCTAAAACTTGTCTGTGCTTCCTACTAAATCCAGAGTTCTTATTACTCATGTATGAGCTGCACAAAATCTCAAACGATGAATATCTTCTCGAGCTTTTCTTGTAAAAATATATTTATTTTTATATCTATATAATTTTAATATAGTTATAGCACAGCAAACATAATTAATAAAATTTTGTATAAGTATATATGTAGATAGATAGATAGATAGATAGATAGATAGATAGATAGATAAAGTTCCTAAAATTCAGAGACTACATCATTAAAAGTTTTACTACAGATTGTTTTAAAAATAAAGATAAGAATGTTTATACAGACATGGATTTTAAAGATGAAAGTTTGGTGTCTTCAATTTTATGATTACTGATTAAAGAGTTTTCATGTTAATGATGAATCTTTCTGATATACATCATGTATATCTTACTATTTGATTAAAGATGATTTTATTTTGTGGGTTTGTCTTAGAATGGTGTGAGGGTTTTATTCTCTTACTCTGAGCTCTTACTCTGTACTCTTTGACAGATATATCATGAGTCTCTCTTTTACTCTTACAAAATGGATGAAATACACAATTGCATCTTCATGTTGCAGGTGGCAAGAGGAAAATGATGGTGGATATAGAAGTCATCAAAAATCAAACTAAGCACATTTCACAGGCCAAGATCTTAAACTAGCTAGCAAACAAATTCCATTGAAGTTGATGTAGCAACAGAATCTTCCTACATCATGTCATTGCTGTGCTTATAAACAAAATGACTTATTCACTAGAATTCCTTCTTTTCATAGAATTTCAATGTTAATAAATTGAATTTTTTCCATTGAAATTCACACAAGATTTCTGATAAGGGACTTTAAAGTATTAGTCCATATTATGAGCTATTTTAAATAACATGTTTTTCTAGTGCTANGTTTAGAAAGAAAATTTAACTAAATGCCCTGAAACCTATCATATGCCATGCATATGATAATAATACTAAAATAATTNATTAACAGTTGTAAATGCCCAATAAAGATAGCATTTCCCTAAATTTCTATANGTAGTTTTGTTTTCAATTAGATATATAAATTTAAAATATTTATTNCAAAAAAAGTTTCTTCATTCTCAGTTGTAACTGTCATTTCATATTATCCTTCCCTCACTTTTGTATTTTCANTGAAATCTTTTGGTTTGCAACAATGCTTTGTTGACTGCTTTCAAAGGGAGGAGAAACGTGTTGTTTCTGTGTAAGCACTTGAGTTACTAAGATTTATTCATGTGAGGGCCTAGAGAGATGACTCCAGGGGAAGAGCACTCGTTCTACATGCAGGAGGACCTGACTTTGAAGGTCCAGTGCTCGCACACACACACAGATTGAGGCATAACTGTGTATGTCTGTAATTTGAGCATTGGGTGGTGGTGGCAGGCAGAGTCGAAGAGCTCACTGGCCTTCCAGCCTAGCCAGTTGATGCAAGCTTCCAGTGCAGTGAGAGATCCTGTCTCCAGACAAGACATCAGAGAGCAAGAGACAAAGACATCTGACATCCTGCTCTGTGTTTTGTTTTTATACACACATCTACTTACACACTCATACATGCGTGTGCACACACATATACCCACCCACACACACACAGAGGAGGGTGGGTTTAGACAACAGTAAACACTTCTCTGTATCCATGGTTCTTGAATAAGAAAATATTGTCCTTTATACCTCCAAACATCATGTCCTTTCCATCTAGCATCTCACTCTAAAATAGGTCTATATATTATTTCCATATTATTTTTACTGGAACACTGAAGTCTTTAAATATTTTACTTAATCATATATCCTTCTATTTTGCTTCATTTTCAATTTATTTTCATTTTTTAAATTATATGTATGTATGTATGTATGTATGTATATCTTTATAAGGGTATGTACACACATGAGTTCAATGCACACACAGCTCAGAACAGGGCAACGGAGATGCCTTGCAACTGAGTTACAGGTGAATGTGAGCTGCCTTAGGTAGGTGTTGGGAACTGAACTCTGGTTCTCTGCAAAAGGAGTGCATGCTTTTATCTGCTAAACCTTTGTTCCTTTTTTTCTTTAAACTGTGAAGTGTGATGTTTTATATTTAATCTTTGTTCTCCTGTTGTCTCTACTGTTATATCCACTATTGGTCATTTGTTTTCATCTAGCAAGAAGTCAGTGGAATCACTAACCAAGTTATTTCAGAGTTAGCTTAGCTTGCTCATTTTAAAAATTAACTTTATTATAATAAAAATAAAAAGAATCACATGCCACTATTAACCAGATCCAATACATCCAGATCCAACGAGTCTATATATTTCAGGGAACTTCTATCCAGTTAGAATAGGCATGAAGCTGTGGAGCTTCATGTTAGACTTTTAAATTTTCACTATTGAATGTACTTTTATTAAGTATTTTTATTTAGGTATCTACCACCAAAACCAAAAACTCTGTAAGAGTAAGAAATAGAAAAGTACTAAATAAATAGATTTAGTAATCCAATATAAAGAAGTAATATCTTCTTTCAAAACTCACAACCATTATTTCCATTCCATCCTACCTTATTCCCTAATATTTAGTCTTTCTTGCTTTCTTTTTTCTACTTGCATCCACATGTACATTTGTTTACACAAATACATATATTATTGCCTAGGATCCATGAATGAAGCAGACTGGGTGGTCTTTTATTTCTGATATTGTATGACCTTGCTTAATATTATGTATGCATTGTAAGTCAATCAATTTTCCTGCAATTTTTGTGATTACATTTTTTCTTTAAAACTGAATAGTATTTCACACACATATGTACATACATATGTGTAATATTTTCGTTATCCATCCATCTGTTGACGGACATCTAGGGTGATTTCACTCCTGTGCTGTAGTGAAGAAGGCAGCAATGAACACGGGGGTGTGCAGATCACTATGGGAGAGTATGGAATGAAATGCCTGAACCATATTGTAGTTCTATTTTTAGTTTTNTGAGAAATTTCCAAATTGATTTTCACAATGGCAGTATCATTATGAACTCCCCCCAAATGGTTCCCTCTCCACATCCTCTGCATCATTTATCGTCGGATTTGTTGATGATAGCCATTCTAACTGGGGTGAGGAGGACTCTAAAAGTAGTTTTAACTTGCATTTCCCTGGTAGTTAGGGATATTGAACACTCTAAAATAGTTGTTATCCATTTGTGGGTTTTAGTAATCTAATATAAAGAAAAGGGCAAAGTTGAAAATTAATAAAATCAGAGATAAAAGACANCCATTACAACTGACTCCAGTGAAATTCAGAACATCAAAAATTCCTATAAAAATCCATACTCTAAAACACTGGATAACATAGGAGAAATAGAAGAATTTCTAAATGCAGATCACCTACCAAAAACAAGCCCCTAAGACATAAATAATTCAAACACATCCATTGCAATCAAGGAAATCAACCCTGTTATTATAAGCCTCCATTCAAAGAAAAGCCCATGATCAGATGAATTCACTGCTGAATTCTATTAAATTTTCAAGGAAGACCTCATGTCAGTTATTCTTAATGTGGTCTATAAGCCAGATCATGAAAGAGCATTATAAAATTCATTCTAGGAATTCAGCATTACANCAATCTAAAAACCAAGTAAAGAACAAGAAAACTACAGACCAATTTCTTTGATGAAGATAAACAATATTTTTCAGCAAATACATGCAAACTGAATTCAGAAACACAGTGAGAAGATTATACATTATTGACCAAGTGGGTTTCATTGAGAAAGGCAAAATTGGTACAACATACATAAGTCAATAGATATAATACACTCTGTAAATAAACTTAAGGACAAAAATGCATAATTATTTCAATTGATAATGAAAGGTATTTAACAAAGTTAAGCATGCCTTTATGATAAAAGTTCTGGAGAATTTATGAATAGATGAAACATAGCTCAAAATAATAAAGCCTATCTACCAGAAACCCAATGAAGACAAACTGAAGACGTTGCCTTGAAAATCAGGAATGAAACAAGAACGTCCACCCTCTCCTCTCGTATTTGAGATAATGCTTGAAGTCTGAGATATGGCGATCAAACAAGAGAAAAACATAAAAGGAATAATAGAAAGAAAGAAGTCAAACTAGCCTTATTTGCAGACAACATGATTCTTTACGTAAATGACTCTTTTGAGTTTACTAGTAAACTCTTGGACCTATTAACCCACATTAAGCTTGCAGAAAACACAATTAATTAAAAAACAAAGCAAAACATTCATTTATACTAACAGTGGACTCTCCAAAAAAGAAATTATGAAAAANATATTCCTTTCAAATTAACTTTAAAAAATAAGTATTTAGGTACATAACTAACCAAAGAAGTGAAAGACATTTGTAATGAAAACTTAAATTGAAAAGAAAATCACAGCAGATATTAGGTGATGGAAAGACATTGCATGCTCTTGGATTGGCAGAATTAATATTGTAAAAAGAATATTCTATCAAAATAAATTTACAGATTAAATAAAATACCTATCAAAATCTCAATGTCCTATTTCACAGATTTATAAAGAACAAGAATTCACATGGGACCACAAAAGACCATGGATAATCAAATCATCCTAAGGAGTAAGAATACTTCGGGAAATATTACAATACTGNACTTCATATTATACTACAGGAATATGGTGATAAAGATAGTCTGATACTGACCTAAAAATAAATGTATAGACCAATAGAACAGAATAGAAGACCCGAAAATAAAATGACAAAGCTATATCAGTTTTGACAATAGAAGCAAAGACATACATTGGAAAAAAGATAGCCTATTCAACAAGTGGTGCTATTAAAGTTGAATTTCTACATGTAGAAGAATTAAATTAAANTCATCTTTAATCTTGTATAAAAAGCCATTGAAAATGGACCAAAGACCTTAATCTAAAATGTGAAACACTGAAACTTNTAGAAGACACAGTGGATACCCTTCAAGATATTGGGATAGGCAAGTACCCCCCCCTTTTTGACACATCCCAAACACAGTTTCTCCCCTTCCACTCCTCCCAGTCCCTGGCCCCCCACCTCCTCTGTCCCCTAAATCCACTTCTCCATTTCCTTTCATAAAAGAGCAGGCCTCCCAGGGACATGTAAGATGAATTTCTAAACGGTCTTATTAATAAAAACACAGAGCAAGAAATAGGGGTGATAAATCTGACAGAGATCAGAGGAATTAGGGACAAGCCACTATCTAGCCTCACCTCATCAACGCTGCTTCCAAAGAGAGCGAAGCAAAGAGAGCGACTTCCTATCTAAGCAGGCTTTTTATGCCTGTCCATTCTGCTCATTTCCTCTCTCCTCATCACTTCCTGTCTATCTGCACAGACCTCCAGAACTCTATGGTTGATGCTGGGATTAAATGCATGTGCTACCACCTTCCAGCTTGCTCCCTAGTGTGACCTTGAACTCACAGAGAACCAGACAGATTAAGGGAGTTTGCTAACATTGCATGACTTTTGTTTTTACTACTAGAGGCTGGCTGACCTTTTTCCTCTGATCCTCAGATAAATTTTATTNGGGGACACAGATAAAATATCACCACAGGGACATCAAGTGAACACAGCATATCAAGACACAGTAAGACTAAGTATAAACCTTCATATCAAGGTTGGGTGAGGCAACCTCGTAGGAGGAAGAGGGTCCCAAGAGCAGGCATAAGAGTCAGAGATACCCCCACTCATACTGTTAGGAGTCCCACAAAACCACCAAGCTACACAACCATAACATATTTGTAGAGAACCTAGGGCAGACCCATGTAGGTTCCGTGATTGCCTCTTCAGTCTCTGTGAGCCACTATGAGCCCTGGTTAGTTGTTTCTGNAGGGTGTGTTCTCATGGTNTCCTTGACTCCTCTGGCTCCTACAGTCCTTCCTCTCCCTCTTCTTTAGAGTTCCCTGGGCTCCAAGGAAAGGGACCCAATGGAGATTTTCACTTGGGTGCTCTCTCTACTTAATGTTTCACTGTGGGTCTCTGCATTTGCTCCTATCAGTTGCCATTGGAAGCCTCTGTGATGTTGATTGATTTATGAATATAGCAGAATATCATTAGGAATGGTTTAATTGCCTTTTTTTCCTATCCTAGGTCTCTGGGTCATCCAACCTCCAGTTCCTGGTCATTCAGGTATTCCTGGGCATGGACTTCCTCTTGTAGCATAGGCCTCAAATTAAACCAGTTATTGGTTGGCCACTTCCACAAGCTCTACACCTCCATTGACCCTACACATCTTGCAGGATAGATGGTAGGTTGAAGATTTTGTGATTGGGTTGGTGTCCCAGTTCCACCACTGGAAGCCTTGCCTGGTTACAGAGGATGACCAGTTCAGGCTCCAAAGCCTCCATTACCAGGGGTCCTCATTAAGTTCACCCTTGTAGAATCCTGGGAGTTTCTACTGCACTACATTTCCATTTCGTCCCCAAATGCCCTCCAATTTCAGTCATTTTTCCCCATATCGTCTCCTTCTCTTCCTCTCCCCTCTCCAAAGCTGATCCCTCCTGTTCCCAACCCCAGCTACCCCTAGTCCACCCACAAAATCTGTTCTGTTTCTCTTTCCCAGGAAGATCTTTGTGTCCCCCTTGAGCTCTCCTTTTATTCAGTCTTTCTGGGTCTGTGGGTTGCAGCATGATTATCATTTACTTAACAGCTAATATNCACTTATAAGTGAATATATACCATGTTTGTCTTTCTGGGTCTAGGTTACCTCAAGGATGATTTTTTTTTCTAGTTCCATCAATTTGCCTGCAAATTTCATGATGCCATTGTGTTTTACAGCTGAATAACACTCCATCGTGTAAGTGTACCACATTTTCTTTATCCATTCTTCAGTTGAGGGACATCTAGGTTGTTTCCAGTTTCTGGCTATTATGAATAAAGCTGATATGAACATAGTTGAATGTGTCTTTGTGGTAGGGTAGAATATCCTTTGAGTATATGCACAAGATTGGGATAGCTGTGTCTTGAGGTAGATATAGATCTATAGATCCCAGTTTTCTGAGGAACCGCCGTATTGATTTCCAAAGTAGCTATATAAGTTTGCACTCCCACCAGCAATGAAGGAGTGTTCTACTTGCTCCACATCTTCAATAGCATGAGCTGTCACTTGTGGTTTTGATCTTAGCCATTCTGACAGGTGTAAGATGGAATCTCAGTGGCATTTTGATTTGCATTTCTGTGATTAAGGATACTGAACATTTTAAGTGTTTCTCAGCCATTTGAGATTCCCCTGTTGAGAATTCTCTGTTCGGATCTGTACCCCATTTTTTAATTCTCTTATTTGTTTCCTTGATATCTAGTTTCTTGAGTTCTTTATACTTTGGATATATTTGGATATTTGGATATATTTTGGATATTATCCCTTGGGTGTGGATTTGGTGAAAATCTTTTCCCATCTTGTAGGCTGCCATTTTGTACAATTGAGGGTATCTTTTGCTTTATAGAAGCTCTTCAGTTACATGAGGTCCCATTTGGCAAGAACTTTTTGAGTTGATCCCCAATAGCAGAGGAACTAACCCCAACTACCAACAGATGAAATTCCATGAAATAAAATAAAAAAGACTCTGTACAGCAAAGGAAACAATCAGCAGAGCAAACAGCCCAGAACTGGGGGAAAATATTTACCAGTTACATATTAGACAAGAGGTTACTATCCAGACATTACAAAGACTAGCAGAACTTAAATACCAAGACAATAAAGAAGCAAGTCAACAAGCAGGCAAATGAACTGTTTATAATGTAGACTTTGATTTCTTTTTCTTATAAACCATGGCATTCATCTGCCCCTTTCTATTGTCTGAGTTCCTTTTAGCTTCTATTCCTACTCATTCTCTGCTTGTTACATTTTCTTCTAAACCATTGACAAAGTTAGTTTTCTGTCACTGTGAGTAAGATGGGCTAGGGATGAGATGTCCTTCTAAAACATGCCCCTAGACCAATTTAATCTATCCAGTCCTCACCTTTTTATAATTGGTTNAGATCTGAACTCATAGATGTATCAATCCAGTGATGAAGTTAGTGCCCTTGTGGTCCAACCACCCCTGAAAAGTGATTAAGCTTTCAATATGTAAGCCTCTTGGGGGTCTTTTGTAGCTGGACCCAAGCGGTCATATTTAATTTGTACTCATTTTCTTTAGACACCACCCCCATGTGTGTGTGTGTTTTATGCTGACATTATACTTTAAAAGATAAGTCTACTTCTATTTCATTCTTTTGTCTACTGTTTTTTTTCCTATTTATTAGGTTATGTCAAGAATGTAAATTACCCCCAAGGACACAGGGAATTTGTATACTCACACTGTGCTGTTGTTTTTAACTATGTTATAGAAATTTGTAAACACATGTTAATTTGCGTGATTTGATGTAAAGTGAATAGACTCCTTTTAGATTTTAGTCAAGGAAAGCTTTGGTTCTATTTGTAAAATTACTCTATAATTTTATACTCTTGAATGATGTTACATAATTTAACTAATTTATGTTCTAGTTTTATTTCCGCTGTTGTGATAAAATATCCTGACGAAACTACTTAAGGAAGGAAGGTCTTATTTCAGTTCTGCATTCTGTAATACAGAAGTCAAAGCAGCAGCAGGAACTGAAAGTGGCTGGTCACATGACATCTGCAGTCCAAGTCAGGGAAGAGTTAATGTGTCAATGCTCATTTGTTTGGTTGCTTAGCTTGATTTTTCCACTCTTATACACTTGAAGAAATATAATGATTTTCACATAAAAATCAATTGAATAATTATTATAGAAAAAGCATGTATTGACTAACATAAAATTTTATGAAAATTAAAGTATCTATGAGGTGTATGCTACCAAAAAAAGACACATGTAAATATGATGTGGTCTACCATTCCAGATTATTTCACTTAAAAAATAATTCAAGAGAGAAAGCAAGAAAGTTCTCATGACTAAATGTAGAATCACTCCTAGAAAAAGAATTTTCTCCCTCATAAGGTTCAAGCATGGCTGGCTTTAATATTTGGAGATGGTCCCAATGGAGGACAGAGATGATGACTCAGAGTTGAGGGACAAAGATTAAAATACCCAATTTCATAGTTTTAGTCTGAGTTTCAAGCAAGTGATAAAAGTCCCTAGACAAATAAGTTTCCTTTAAGTACCTCATTTAAGGAAGTAGCGTGGAAGTCTGGGTGTGACGGCACAGGCTTGTAATCCCAGCACTGGAGGGACTGAGGGAAAAAGATTGATTGGCCCTTTTAGAGTTATGTCCACTAAGAGTAGTGAGAACTGACACGATCATTCTAACTCTTACCTTAGGAGAAAAGTGGTAACATTTTAACATTTCCTGTAAGCCTAGGATTTTAGTAGCTGTTCTCTGTCAAGTTGAGGAAGTCCTTGTTACATTGCTGAGAGTTTTTAATCATTAATCAGTACTGAAGTTGTTAAAACTCTACGACCCTTATCAGACTAGTGCAATGTTTTAAGAACAAATCTGAATTAGAAACACTGTGTAGATTATAGAGAAAACTCGTATACTCTTCTTCTCCCATGGTTTTCCTTAACATTCCATACACAACAAGTGTTTTTGTTAAAATTAATGAGCCAATTATTATTCATAGCCTTTCTTTTTTATTGCATCGTTTTTGTGAGGTACAGTTTTATGACTTTTGAAATAATGTTATGTATTTATCATTACAGTACTACAAAGCACGGCTTCTCTATTCTTAAGGCCCCGCCCCTATTCCNACCTCCGCGTACTCTACCTATTCATACTTCCTTGTCTTTATACNCAGTTACTGGCCACCATCAACCAGTTTAGTATCTTTGGTTTTGCTTTCTGAAGAGTTCTTCATGAGAATCTTATAGTGTATTTGTCAGTTTCTATTGTTGTGACAAAACACCATAATCAAAAGCTACTTGGGGAAAAGACCGTATTGTGATTTATGGTTCAAGAAGCAGGGTCATATCGGTGGGNGAGNTATAACAATAGGTGGTTGGAGCAGGAAGCTGAGAATTACATTTTAAGACACAAAAAGGCAAGTAGAGGAGTGTATTGGAAGTGGGACAATGCTATGAACTCCCAAATCCTGTCCCCAGTGAGACACTTCCTCCAGCCAGGCTGTACCACCTTTCCAAATGGCTCCATTCACTGGGACCAAATGTTCCAAAACATGAACCCCTGAGGGATCTTTCTTATCAGGCCACTACATATAGCAAGCAGTGTTTTCATTTAATGCTAGCTTCTCCCACTTAGCAATATACATTTGATATCTTTTCAGATTTTTTGTATGGATTTANAGTGCATTTGCTCCTGTTGCACAACACAGATTTGCTACAATTTATTGATGTGATAAATGACACTTAGTTTGTTAGCTTCCAGTTTGCAGCTATTATCAATAAAATCAACATTAAGTGTTTCTATGTTGGCTTTCCCACAGATGTTAAGTTTCTACTCACTTGCGTCTATTGTAAAACTACAGGTTACTCAGTGGGATTAGCTTTAGCTTCATCAGATGCTGATAAAGTAGCTCTCAAAGTAACCCTACCACTTTGCATTCCTTCTGCAGTGTGAGCTCCTGTGGTCGCACACTGTGGTGGCACTTGGGGTTGGTGTAGATTTTATCTCTTCGGTCTCTGCCACTCTCTATCACTTTATGTGCTTGTACATAAAGAGCTTCTCATGTGCATGGGTGTCTGTGCTTCCTGTCCCCACGGTCTCCACTGACACTGCTGGAGGTAGCCTGGCTGTTACCAAATGGTGCTGAGTGTTCTCAGTCTTCTTAGGCCTCTTTGACACCATCTGACTGGGGACAGGGAGGAACGCCTTCTTTTTTCCAGGTGGCACAGCAGTCTGTGCTTGCTATATGTTTTCTGCTGGAGGAAATGAGAGTCTTGGCTTTCTACATGGTATCCACTGACATCACCCCTACAGGGGCGTTTGGGACATCTCGGCAAAACTTTATGAGGGTGGAAGTCTAGACTTCATATTTGGGCTTTGCTAGCATGTGTGGAAAGGGGCCTGGAGTGGGAGCAGTAATTGTCTACATTTCCTGTCTCAATTAGCTGCCCCTTTCCTGATTCTTTGCCAAGACTGCAATCTTTTATTGGGANGATTTATGCACCTGTTGTTCCTAGGTTACTGGCCTTTTAGTTCCAAGTCTGGAATATAAGATGGCAAAAGAAAACACAGGAATATCACTAATATGTGTTTCACTAAGACAAAGCATCTGTGTGGGCTGCCNTAGTTTATAGTTTGCTCTTTCTACTGTTTGTTTTTAGTAGAGGAGGGATAAACACAAACACATATAAAAGAATAGAGAAAAGTCTACTTCACCTTCCCCATGCCTAAGTCATTTCAGACCTGCTATTAAAACCTCTGTTTTCTGACAACTATATATATGTATATAGAATTATGTATGTATACATATATAATATGTACATTTTGATATAGCACATATGACTAAATTCTTTTGAAGGAAACATTTATATATTAAGATTTTCAAATTTGTTGGCCAATATGAGCAAATAGTTTCAGAAATATTTTATTTGACTATAAATATTGTTTACAGTATTTTGGAGGCCACATTAAATTTCAAATTCTCTGTGGGAAAATCTTTCTGACCATTATCCTGTATGAGTTTTTCCATTGTTTTATACCAACATGTTACATGGCCAGTCTGTAATTCAATACATATTTGTGAATACACGTGATATATATATACATATATATATATATATATATAAATATTTGATTCATTGGCTTTGGCTTAACATTTACATTTCTTTCTCTAATCCATGTGGAATTTATTTGGGCATGTAATGGAGATGAAGTTATAATTTAATATTTTATATTCTGCAAATAGTTAACAAACCATGCCATTATCTTTATGAAATAATCATCCCTTTCTTTGAAGTTCAAGATTGGCTCCACGTGCTCCCTTCCATGCTCTGATACTTTTTTCTGATCAGTTTTTCTCCTTTGGATTTATAACAACATCACTGCTTCATTTAACCAGGGGCCCTGATAAATTTTTTCTCAGATTTTTTTTTTTTTTGTGAGAAAGGCAATCCTACCTCTACTGTTCATTTATTTATAGTCATCGTCACTCTTGCATCCCACAGGACAGCTGACAAGGAAGGAGACACACAAAGACTGACTCTTCTCTTTCTTGTACAAACAGGCCTTGTCCATGATTCTGTGTGGGAAATGTTTCATACCGTGCTTAGGAAAGAGGGNTCTAGAAAGAATACTAGCAGGAGCCTGTGTACAAAGGCCAAAGTTATGCAGTGGTTAAGAGGCTCATTTATAGACATTCATCAAGCCAGGAATTCTCAAATTTCCTCCCATTTTATTGCCCTATTAACTAAAAATGACGCTAAGTACAGAAACTAAACAATCAATTATTTCAGAAGGTAACTAGCTCTAGAATTAAATAAATATGACGTTGAAACTATGTGGCTTTTTCCATGTGGAAGTTGTATGTCCAAATAAGACTAAATTTACTGCTTATTTTTCTTTATCAGTAACGGTGGGAAAACAATGCTTACTTTATGGTTTTACTGAAAATACATTTTAAAATNCTAATTTAGGTCAATATGAAAATATCNCCACACAGAATCTTGAAAAACTGCTACTGATTAGTAATTACCAAGTCCTTTTGTCTCTGAAAAGTTGCAGTTTACCTGATATAATGATAAGTGTCTCTATCAATTATTGAATAACAACTACATGGGTGACATATTTAATTTTCTTTTTTACTCTTTCCAAACATACGGAAATCCTTGTGTGTCCTATTGAGATTTATCTGGCCCTGTGCACTGTTGTGTCTATTTGACATCTCCCTCTATGAAGAACTGAGGAGCGTTCTTGGAAGGATGTCAAGAGACACAAGAGACAGTCAAGAGTGCTCAGACTAATCAGGAGAAAAGCATGTTGTTTCAGGATACCTGACCTGTGCCACTCTGGGATTGTGTCTGAACATGAGGACAGAGGACTTTATAAGCCCAAATAACAAGGATTGGAGTTACTTTGAGAGAATAAAAATACAAAGTTGGAAAACTGACTTCAGGGGTTGCCGGGAGAGAATTGTCACTATTCACAGAAAACAGGCTCTTATGTTTAGAAAAATCGAAAGTTCCCACTCAAAATTGGTAAAAACATTTCAAAAAGAAAAGTGGGGTGGTACAAAATCAACATCCCAAAATAAGTAACACTCTTTCATATATCAATGACAAGCTAAAAAAAGACATAAAAGGTCAAGAATAAAAAAAGGAGGTGAAAATCTTTACATTAAAAGCTAGGAAACATTAATTAAGTGATTGAAATGAAGACTGGAAAGGTATCCATGTTCACAGAAAAGAGCTACTGTCACTAAAATGTCCATACTCCTTGATGCCCTGCAGCGTCAATACAATCCTTGTTAAAATACCAAAGGCATTCTTCACCAAAAGTGAAAAAAAATCCTTAAATTTTATATTACATTGAAAAGAGCCTGAATAGTCAAAGAAAGTCTAAATGATAAGGCCTGAGGTGGCATCAGCCTGTCTGCAGATACACAGTAAACCTGAAGCAGGTCAAACTGCACAGCAATGGCAGACATTGAGTGATGTCACATACAACTCGTAAGTCAACCCACATCGGCATGTATACAGCTAATTGGTTTTCAACCAAGGCACCAGGAATGTGTAGTGGAGAAAGAATAGCCTTTTAGCAGGTCGTGCTGGGTATCTACATGCAGAAGAGAGACCAGACCCTAGTCTCTCTAATGAAAATCACAAACCCCAATACAAGCTATACAACTATTGAGTTACCAGGAGGCAATGTAGAAGGCCCACTATAGGACATTGTTCTGAGNAAAGGTCTTCCGGATAAAATCCTAAAAACACAGACAAGAAGATTGAAAGTAGACGAAAGGAACCNTATTAAATTCACATGCTTTGAAACAGGCAAGAACCTGGAAAAAATCATTTGCAGACTGTTCGTCTCAGAGATTAGTTTCCTGGATACATGAGGAACTTGAACAGCTCAATAAGGAAACCCAAATGGTCCNGTTTTTAAACTGGTAAATTATCCAAACACACACTTCTCAAATGAACATACAATGGCTGACATATGTGAGAAGCATGCTCACCCTTATCAACTGGCAATGATCCCAGCTAGAACGGCTATTGCCAACAAGAAAAATAGAGCGATCCCTGGGGAGGCTGTGGAGAAATCGAGGCTCTTAGACACTGTTGGTACGAGAGTAAATTAATTCAGCATTGGAAAATTATGAATTTTCCTCAAAAAGCTGAAAATTATAGTCTCATGTGACCTGGCAGTATGTTCCTGTTATNGGGTATGTGTCCAAATGAAAGGGAACCATCAGGTCAAAGTGTGCAGGCTTCTTGTGGCTTCNTTCACAGTACCCAGNATATGGAATCAGCCTAGCTGTCCATCAATGCACGGATATCCGGAATTTGTGGTGTATGCCCTCAAGGAGCGTTTGACTGATGAGAAAGAAGAGTTCTGTCACATGCAGTAACATGGGTGAGCCTGGAGGACAGTATGGCAAGACAATACTCTTTGTCCTTGTACTTACATGGAAGCTCAGAAGTTTGATCTCACAGAAGTTGCTAGTATAATAGAGTTTACCGGAAGTTAGGAAGAGCCAAAGAGAGGTGGGAGAAAATGAGCGAAATAAATAAAGAAATAGAGCCATGAGTATTCAGTCATTGTGTTCTTCTGCAGCAGGGTAGGGTGATATAGTATAACAAACAGTACATATATTAGACCAACTGAGAGGAGTGTGAACATTTCCAGGAACGAATGTTTAAAACAATAGCTAATTGTACTGACTTGGTCATTGTACCATTTGTATTTTGGAATATTTCTGCTTTTCATCAATATANACAATTATTGCATCAAATTAAAATNCAAGCCAAAAAGGGAAAACATGAGTCGGAGAGGTAAGCATCGCTCCTCAGACTGAATCTGTGTGATCCCTGTTCTGCATAGCGGAGGAGGCGAAGGTTGCAACAGTAAGGATGGTAAGAAGTAGGGTCCGGATAAATAAAGTGAGAGAAGGGAAGAGGAATGAGGATGATGAGGGATCTATTTCTGGGCACACACCAGCATACGCTGGATTTTTCCATTAGGAGATGATCAGAGACCCAGAGACCCGGAAATAACATATGTGTTAATTTTGTCATTATTTTCTTTACAACAGATAATAGCCAATAGCTTCCCCCTCTCTCCAGGACTAGAGCTCAGAGTGATTATTTGCATTTGTTAGGGTGAGATTAGGTCCAGCCAATATTTTCATTTTNGGTGAGTTAGTGTTTTTAATATAGTGCGTGAGTTTTGGAGCCCATGCAACCGGCACTTAAATTACTGTCCAGCCATAAAATGATCCCTCTCTCTCTCCCCCTCCCTTCCTCTCTTCCTCCTTCCCTCCCCTCCCTTCTTCTCTCTCCCTACTCCCTCTGCCTCTCTTCCTCTCCCCCCTTTCTTCCTTCCTCCCTCTATTTATTATGTGCAAATATTAGATACAGCTTTTTAAGAGATGTGCTAGAGAGCAGGCAAGTTGAGAAAAGCGATTTAGTTAGCTTGAGGTTGGGCTGTGAAAATTGTCCATTTTATTTCTCCATGTATTCTCTAGAAATGTTTCTTCAGACCATTAGTCCCTTTCTTTCACCTTACCTCTGGCAGTAGGTCAGTTCAAAAGCACTGTGTTTCCAAATAACTATAGGAAAGAAAAGGAAATTGTCTTGAATTGGATATTGCACATGCCTAGTAGCTTTAGTGTGATTCTCTTTCAAGGCTGCTTTTTAATAAACAGTTTACCATGGAGGACAAGGGAAGGTACCACTCTAATGCAAACACAAGCACTTAAGCAGCAGTAACGCCAGAGCGCTGTCTTGTTTTTTCTAGAGATAGAAATCACTTTGAGACGCACAGCAAGATGTGAGTTTTCCTGGTGCCAGTTCAGGCTTTCTCTCTCTGTGTGTGTGTGTGTGTGTGTTGTATGACTATGTGTGTATGTATATAGTTGTGTGATGTATGCACACTTATTTGCATTGGGGGTGCTGCACGTGCCTGTGTACAGAGGCCAGAGTGGTCCTGCTCTATCATTCTTTGTCTTACTCATTTGAGGAAGACTCTCTCTCTGTCTCTGTCTCTGTCTCTGTCTCTGTCTCTGTCTCTGTCTCTCTATCTCTCCCTCTCTCTCTCTTGCTCTCTCTCTTCCTGTGGACCTAGGCCTAAGTTTTCAGCCAGCAATCCTCAGCAATCCTCCGGTCTCCACTCTCCCATCCTCCACATTGCTGGTGTGAAGTTACTGATACTCGTGACGAGGCTTGGTTTTCTTCATGTGTTCCAGAGATCTGCAGTCAGGTCCTCATGCTTATTCGGTGAGCCCTCTGCCCAGACTTTCACTTCTTACCTGTGAGAGTCCTAGACAAGATGCTAACTTTCCTCATAGCTCTCTTTTCCTTCCTTATCAGTAAGATAATCCTAATACTGGGAGTGGCCCTGCAGAACTGTGGTACCTGACAGTGATGGAGTGCTCTGTAAATATGAAGCATTTATGTGGAATCCAAGCCCTTGAGGAATCCAAGCCCTTGAACTCAGTGGCCCATGAAAAGGGAAGACCAACTTGGCAAGCTCAGCCCACTGTTCCCATTTTCTGATGTTCAGTTCACCCAAGGTGGTGGCTGAATTCTGTCAGGGCAAATATTTCCCACCCAGGAAAATGAATTCTGCTATTTACAAAAATTAAAGACTTGTTTAATTCATAAATCACCATGAGTCATGTCTAATTTTGAGACATGTCGAAATCTAAACCAGCTGATTTAAAATGTCTAAAAATGTCTTTGAGAATNACATTTTTACACATGCTTCTTTCTGCCCAATTTAAACAATTAAATGTGAAAATCTAAAGCATGTTGATCATGCAGATAATACACACACACCCCCCCAAAAAAACCCCAAAAAACAAAATGAGCATCAAAAAGGAACAAATTCCATTGTGTCCTCAAAGTGCTCAACATACCCTTATTTATCTTGATGTAACACTGGGTCCCAGATAAGGGTTTCAGCCAGATCTTCTGGGTGATACAATTTAATGCAATTATAATATTTTCAGTAAAAGTAATCTGGTTTGGAGATTAAGTGGAACAAGACTGTTTAAATAACTGGGAGCAGGGAAAACTGCTGCAGAATATAGACTCGTTTCTTCTTAACATGACATACGAAGTCAGAGACAGTTCTCCACAACTGTGTGTCAGTCATTTCTTCTAAGTACACCACTTTCCCCTGAGAAAACACAATATGCAGGATGAATAGACTTTTCTCAAGGTTAATTTTCCAGGACTTGGAGAAGCAATAGCCATCAAGTTCCCCAAACCATTGATAATAATGCTGTTTTTGTCACACAGTGAATTTATTCTGAGCTCAAACATACATGTTGACTTTTGACTATTGGTATAGCAGAGCTGTCAGCACCATGAACTGTCAGAGTGCTACACTATTAGCAAGATGAACAGCACCATGAACTGTCACACTGTACCCTTAGCAAGCCTACTTCATGTCTTCAGCCTGTTCTGCTTTCTACCTTCTTCCAGATTTCACAGTTAAATGCATTCAGATAAGATGATGGCATTTTCTAGGAACTCCATATTATTGCTCTATGAACAAAGGTAGGTGTCTAGGTACTATTTTATAGGTTTGTCTATCAGTCTGGTACTAAATTTGAATACATTTATACTTAGAGGGTTATGAATTTAATACCAGAAACCAAAATATCACCATTTATGTAAATGGCTGGTATAATGGGAAGTGATTTTGTAAGTTATTACCTGAAATGTGATTATAATGTCTAAATTTAATGTGAACATTACCAAAATAATTGAAATGTGGATACAGCCTTCCTTAAGAACAGTTAATTGGTATCCATGGAACTCCTTTTCATATTTTAAGCCTTCTGTGTATTAGATGCTTAGTAAATCAAAGACATCAATTGTTACACATGGTACTTGCACATTTTAAATTCCCCACAAAGATGGAATCATTCCCAAAGCAGACATACCAGGACCAAACTTGGTTCTGCAAACCTCCATGACTGCTTTTTATGTTGCCCTCATTTTGGGGGAATAAATTTTGCCCTGAAATGAACCATGCTTATTGTGGTGCCTATTACGTCAAATAGGTGGCCAGCTCAATTATTTATATTTTTTATCAATATAGCTTTATTTTAGAAACAACTTACGGAACAGGGGATAGGGAGAAGGTACAGGGACGAACAAGAGAGCGACGCAATCCAGCCGAGAATTCTAGCTCAGTCTTCAATCTGCCTTCCAAGACAAACGATCCCAAACGGCGGAGAGAAGCGAAGCGAAGCNAGAGAGCGGTCACATAGCATCTCAGATTTTTTAAGGGGCTCAGGTTTTGACCACGCCTTAAAAGGGAGGTGTTATCTGCCTGGCTAAAACGGCCACCTTACAGCTAAAAGCCCAAATAGCTATTCACTACAGGTGCCTTATGCATACAAAGTCTCTCATAGTTTCTGAAAGAGAGCTCCTTTCTCAAAGCAAACCACCAACCATAGGCCACAGGTACTAGAATTTTTCCAGATTCCAAAGCCAGAAATGCCCATCTTCCCCACTTTCCTCTGAACAATGCTGTCTGATAGTAGGCAACGTGAGCTCTATGCAGAAGGTCTTATGAGGAGGGAGTGCGGGAGAAGCTGAGCAGACAACTGGATTTCTCTAGTTCTTTTGTGAGTACAAGATCAGCACATTTCAGTCCAGTCACATCCCAGCAGAGCTGTCCATGAGTTCCTAGCTGTGACATTGTGCTAGTTAACCGTGGCTGTTCACTTGACTGAGTTTGAAATCAACAAAGAGACAAGCCTTTGGACTCATCTGTGAGGGGTTTTCTTAATCAGGTTAGTTGAAGTGGGAAGAGTCATCAGGGCAGCACTTTCTAGTGGCAGACAG
>LZPO01108054.1:161143-179183 GCA_001675575.1 Neotoma lepida | reverse complement strand
TGTATGTGTGTGTGGTGTGTATGTGTGCGTGTGTGTATGTGTATGTATGTATGTGTGTATGTGGTGTGTGTGTGTGCGTGTGTGTGTGTGTAGGGTATAAACATTCCGAGCACAGCCCAGAGAGAGTGAGACGGAAGACACCCAAGGGCAGAGGGTGCAGAGGGTGCAGGGAGGCTGTAAAGAGAGAAGGAGAGGCAAGTCCTACTCTGTTTCTGGAGCCTCTGTGGACAATGAGTGGCCCACAGCGCTGGGCAAAGTAGCAGAGGGCGGTAAGAAAAGCCCCAGGTAAAAGGCGACACCGAGGCTGACACACAGATCATCATAACAGGAGCAGACCTTCGGTGCCAACCCCTTCAGTTCGCAGACACTCACTTGGACCTCAACACTCAGAAATGACCTTTGCTTTGTTCCCTTGTCATGAAAAGAAGGGAAATGAAATGAAAGCCTTGCTGCCCACCGACTAAGTGAAATAGTGTGTCTTATAAGTGCATGAATGAAGTGACTTACACAGTCTATTCCTCTCATGTATATTTATGGATGGAGAAATCAAGAATAAACAAATCAATAAAAACAATACTACAGCTCAAATCTGTTCTGGACAATTTATTTCCTTGATAAAGTGGCCATTAAAAATATGTTTTAAAACATTTCCATTTTCAATTAATTTCTCGAAAGCAAACCTCAAATCACACCTAGACAAGCAGTCTAGCTCTCTGTTCTAGCAACACAGCATCGGGAAGCCGACTGGGAAGAAATGGCTAGCTTACACTGCCCTCTGCTGTGCAAGAAGCACATTTCATGTTTTCGNTTTACTAAGTTGCCAAAAAAGAACCCAGTATTTTGAAGCAGCAAATTCAAGACTAATTACTAAAAACAGGTTGTGGAAAATATTACCAAGCAGCTCCAATACCATCTGCACCACATCAGGCACACATTCCTAATGAAAAGGGCACATGTGTGGGAAGCAGTGGTGCCAAATCACATCTGCTAACCCAATACACAGTGTTTGGTTGGTTTTTTTTTTTTTAAACTAACTCCTTAAAATATACATTAAATCCACAACAACACCTTTAAATTGTCCTCCTTACCCATCCAACTCCTGCCATGCCAACCACCTTTTCAGAAAACAAACAAATGTGGCAAAAAATTCAGCTTGGCTTCTACTATTGCATTCTGGCCTCTGCCTAAATCAGCTCAGTAATAAATACTGCACGCTGCCACAGTTCACACAATTTAATTTCCAAGCAAAGACTCCTTTAATTTAGAAGCTGCTAATTTGCCAGAATGTTGCTGGAGAAGTTGCCATTTGTTTAAACACATACAGCACCAGCCTCCATTAAAATGATTACAGCATCATTCAACANTGGAAAGCATTTAGTAGGTGTCTTTAATTCCACAGAGCACTTTGCTAAGCCCTGTGTAAGTGAGTTACACCAATCCCTGCCTGGAGCTTGTTCCCTAAAATAGATGAAGGAACACGTTGGCACAGTGGAACAAGCAACAGAGGTTTATTAACTTAATACACTCTGTCCTGAGGTAAAGTAAATGGCAGCATTCTAGAACTGGATGTTTATGAAGGATAGAGCAAAAGAAACCAGGCTGTCTAATGCCTTTGGGAGCAGGTGGGATTTGGGGAGCTCAGTGGCGGTGGGGACTAGGGAGCTAGGAACCAGGTAGACAGCTATAAGCCTTGCTTGGGCCTGGAAGGTTGTGTGCATGTGGGACCATGCCATAAAGAGATTGGATCTGAGGACCTATGAGTCCCACTGCCCACTTAGCAATGTTCTTTAGCCAAGATCAGGACACAGTGCTTCTGCTCAGGCATGTCTGGCCTGGGTCCCAGGCTGTCAGGTTGAGATGTAGAAGTGTTTCAGATACAGTGGGCAGACACTCCCAGTCCCTAGCCATGCTGGAGGCTCACAATTCCCTGTCTGTTGATGGAGGCCTCACATTCTCCCACAGCTTTTGGTACTTTACCCAGAAAACACTAAAAATCATTCCACTATGTAGTTTCATTATTGAGTCACTAAGTTTGCCGATGAGGGAAAGAATCGACCAGTTTGCTGAAGGTCACGCAACTAGTAAGTGACAAACTCAGGAATCAAACACAGACACTTAAGTTTCCAAGGTTAAGATCTTAATCTCTGTGCCACATCACATGACAAGTGCAAGCTGTAACGAAGCAGAAGGACAGATGTTGTGAGGTTGAGGTAAGCTGAGTTCTTCTGAGGATACAGCCACCTTCCAAGGTCCAGGGGCTGTGACCAACACTGGTTGGTCTTTCCCTTGAGGGTGGTGAAGGTCAAGGGGTTTTGTCCTCATTTAGAGAGGCAGGCAGACAAATCATCCACTAGGATCATTAATTACCACTCCAAAGAAACAGAGCGAGGCACATGTTACTTCCTACTTGGAATTCATGGGCAGAACCAATTATACCGNCCAAGCTTTCTTGATACAGTCACTACCTGAACCATGTATCAACCTTTCCATCTAGCCAAGAAGCCCACAAATACACAAGTGCACAGCAACTGTGTACCCCAACCCCAGGCCGAGCTGGAAGTACACCTATACTGTGTGTCCAGAGTGGGGAGAAAGGGAAACGGGAAAACCAGCACAAAAAGCTACTAGGAAAACACACTCAGTAACACAACAACAATGTTGTATTTGGGGTAAACACTAGCCCACTCTCAAGAATGTCCANATTCATCTGATCTCCTACTTGCAGTACTGGGCTTACATAGAGCCAGCCAGCCAATCAAACAGAACTGCATCATTAGCAGCCTCAAATGCTCCAGTGGCCACTCTGGCAACCACCCCTGCATATAGGAATCAAAACCATCTCTCAGATGACTTTACACAGATCCCTCAGATGCTCCCATCCCTTCCCAGTCCTGCCCATGTCACTGTACTCCTGTCTTCACATCCACTAAGCCTATGAAATGGCTCTGGCCATCACCAAATAAAGTGCCAGCCTGCCAGCCCTCCCTGGAACCCCATCATCCACTGGCTTCTGTGTGCACACTGCCAGGCAGCTTCCATCCACTCTGCCCCAGTTTCCTTTGGACTCTACTTCCTGATTTTCAGGGCCCTTTTCTCCCTTTGAGAAACTTCATCTGTGTTTAGCATTACTAGTTATACTAAATATATATTCATCAGAATATATTCCTGTCCCTGTGCTGGAATTCCCCTGTTCTCCAGCCTTGCTCTAGCTTCCTCTTTAGGTCCATAAGAACCACATTAATCAGGTATGGTGGGAATGTTTCTCTCAGCATCTCCAGCTATAAGTCTGTTCCCTCTTTTGGTCCAGGTGACTACTGTGCACCACATTGCCCAAATTAGGTATCACCTTGGTTCACTGTCAACCCTCAAGATCAACAAGGTCTGTCTATTCTGCTCATAAATACATCTTATATTGGATCAATGGTGCATGATAGTCAAACCACAATTTACCTAGGCTCAAATCCTGATCCTGTAATTTACAACTATCAGACTGGACACATTGTTGCCACTCTTATCTGCCCAGGAGAAATAACAATGGTTCTCACCCTAAAGACAACTTTGAGGATGAAATGAGTCAATCTAGGCCAAGTCCTCAGGGAGGTGAGGCAGTGAGCACAATGTGCATGGATGTGACGGTCTTGTGGTTTATCTTCTCTAACATGGCCCAGGCCTTCATCANCTCTCNCCTGGACTTTTCAAAGCCCTTCTCAATTGGTCTCCCTGCCTAGAGTTTCCTTCCCTCCAGTCAAGTCACACAGTGTGGCCAGAGTGAGCTCTCTACAATATAAACCCAATCCCATCCTGTCCCTTACCTTCCTGCTGCTGCTTCCTTCTCTGCCCCTCAGGATGGCTGGCAGTGCCTGCTTCCCTCCTCTCTCTTCCCATCCTCACTTGCAGCTGTGAGAAAGGCCTTGATGGTCCCTGAATGCACTTAGCTCTTCCTGTTGTAGGCCAATGATCATCATCATGCACATGTGCTGGAATATTCCCTCTTCTCCAGCCTCGCTCTGCCTTTCTCTCTAGGTCCCAATTTAAATGACCCCTTTCTCAGTGATGTGGTGATATTTTATCTGTGTTCCCAAANATACTGTGTCTCCCAATAAAATAAAGCTTGCCTGGACATCAGAGGAAGGTCAGCCACTATCAGTAAAAACAGAAGTCATGCAATGTTAGTACACACCCTTAATCCTATCACCTGGCAGGCAGGATCCATCTGGATCTCGGTGAGTTCAAGGCCACACTAGGGAACAGAGCCAAGTGTGGTGACACACGCCTTTAATCCCAGCATCAACCATAGAGTTCTGGAGGTCTGTGCAGGCAGACAGGAAATGATGTAGCTTGGTGGAGAGAGGAAATGAGTTAGCAGAATAAACAGACATAAAAACCTGGGCAGGAGAAGAAGTCACTCACTTTGGAAGCAGTGGTGTTAGTGAGGTGAGGTTAGCTGGTGGCTGTTCCTAATTCCTCTGATCTCTGTCAGATTTTCACCCCTATTTCTGGCTCATGTTCTTATTTAATAAGACCATTTAGAAATTCGTTTACACAGTGAGCTTCAGATGACTGTCCAGTCACACCAAAGCCAACAATATTATAGTATTTAGCATGAAAACCTCCTCTTCATTTGTCTCTAACAACAAGAAAATCAAGGCTTCCTGCCACGAATTGAATGTCTGTTGCCATCCACTATTCATGTTGGACCTGCAATAATCACACTTGGGGAGATCTGGAGAAGTCGTTAAGGAGTAGGCTCTGAGGGTAGACCTTTAGGAATGAGATTAATACTCCAATGAGCATTTCAAGAGAGATTTGAGTGCTTCCCACCCTCTGTCCTGGAGGGAAGGAAGCCATTAGCTCCCAAGGCAGTAGGCTTTCACTAGGAACTGAACCTGTTGGCCCTTGAGCGAGGGCATTCCTGTATCCAGATGCTGAGAATGTGGGCTGTAGAGGCCACCCAGGCTGTGTTGTTTTGTTGTGCTTCCTAAACTGCGTGNTCCTGAGTAAAGGGATCAGCTCTGCCCTTCTCAGCTTTATGCCTTCAGCACCTGGCAAAGCACCTGGCGAGTGCACAGATCCTATCAGATGACATTCACAAATAGCCTTCCTCGTAGAGCATCCATCTACTCTACATTGGAGCAGTGTTTGTTCTTTCTTACACAATACCTTTTCACCTAAGCATACCTAGATTCCTAGATTCCAGCTCCTTTAAACTCAGGCACAGGCTGGTGATGAGTGGAGAATTTGTGATTAAGCATGTAATGGTGACAGAAGGCTGGCAATACCAATGGTAATAGCCACAGCTAATATTTCTTACATACTAGTTTGCAAGACACATGCTAAACACAGAACTTCATCTAATCCTCAGAGGAGAAATTAAAAAAAAAAAAAACCCAAGGAGCTACTATTATCCTCTGTGCACCAGAAAGTCCCACAGGAGACGTGTACTAGTCCCATCTTCCATCTCTTCTGGAATTATTCACATAACCAAGTGTCCTGTCTCTCACTGGGGCCACATGGGCAGTCATGAGACATTCTACCTTTTCCTCATAAGCAAAAGGGTGAAGTTGGGACAAGGACTGAGGTCTGCTAGCAACATTTTCTCTTGGGTTTCTGTTACTGTTGACATACTGGTCAACATGATTCAGGAGGCTCTGGGAGTTATTTGCACTGTGGGGTGGATAGCTTCCTATTACCTTTTAAAGACTGTAATGTACTTAGTCCAAATGTCTAATATCTTGTCTTTTATCCTAAAGTCAGCCAGCATTCCAAAGCAAATTTCAATAAAAGGGTGGGACCCTTTTAAAAGAAGAACTTGTATTCAACTTGACTAAAAACAATCCTATGAAATTATCCTCATCTGTTCAAGACTTAGAGAAAGACTAAACACACTGTTTACAGCTAACGATTCCAGTTTAGAAAGGTTAAATCTAATCTTTGGAACCTCACTAGAGCAAGGGGAAAGAANCATACAAGATGACAGTTTTTAAGCACACTTTTAAAAGCTACCAGGGACAACAATACAATCAACAAACAAGAAAGGGGACTTCACTCCTAAAAGTGATATGATTTGTTTATTTGTTTGTTTGTTTTAGCTCACAGATGTACATCCCTTGATCTTGAAACAGCCAAGGGAGGCTTTTGTGATTGCTAGGAAAACAGACACACTAAACACTGTGTTCTTTTTAATGGCTCTCATGACATACATCCAAGTACTTAAAATGCTTTTTAAAGATACTTGTTTTACTCTGTTAATTGGTCTGAAGTCCAATGCTGGAAGAAGAGAAATAGACAGTATGTTCCACACTCCCAACTTATTAAAAGGGGAAAAAGTGGTAAGTTCTGAAGAGAGGATGAGTGAAGAAACCCATCAGCCTTAGTAAATGAGAGTAATACTTTTGTTCAAAAGTCAAATTCAAAATAAATTTAAACCAGGAAGTCTAAAATAATCTGAAAAAGTATTTTTATGAACTGCAATCCTTACATAAACTCTGGTTTTATGATTTTTCTTTCTTTTTGCAGTGATGGGACTAGAATCCAGAGCCTTGTACATGCCAAGTAGGCACTCTCCCTCTAAGCTACATTCCNGCCCCAGACTCCTGTTTTTAGATCAGCATCTCCAAGCTTGCCTAAAATGCTGACAAAGTAAGCAAATGAAATAATGTTATATTTCTGAAAGTTTTGATGAGGGAGCATGTATGTTCCCCCAAGAAGATATAATTCTTATCGAAGGGGAAGAGTTCCTTTATGGATAGGTACAGAGACTTTAGATACATTGAAGGCACGTGTCAGACAACAGTAAANGATACCTGGACCCTGTGTGTTAAGTAAGCACTAAGTCGAGTGGCAAGTGTCCTGGAAAGGAGGCAGGGTAGCTAGACTTCTTCTAAAAGCACCTTCTCTCTGAAAACCTTAGATACAAACTAAGAATGTAATAACAGAAGGTAGAGGCTCACAGCCCCCCCCACACACACTGGCTTTGCTTAGCCTCTCCTGCCAACACCTGTGGAATGAAGGACTTCCCAAAGAAAAAGCATTAGGACATCAGCTGGATCACATGATCAGAATCCACCAAGTGAGGGTGTTTGTATGTGTGCGTGTGCCTGTGTGTATAATATTCTGGGGAACACTTGATTTTGTCTTGANTTAAATACTAGATGGCAGCCTGGCATGGTGGTGCATGCTTTAATCCCAGCACTCAGGAGGCAGAGGCAGGAGGATCCCTGAGTTTGAGGCCAGCCTGGACTACAGCATGAGTTCCATGACAGCAAAGCCTACACAGAGAAACCCTATTTAAAACAAAACAAAACAAAACAAAACAAAACAAAACAAAACAAAATCTTAACAGCACAATCCACTTTTTGGACATGGACAGCTCTCTAATCTAACAGCTAGTAATAGTTCTGTGTGGATCTGTGGTCCATTTACCTGGAAATATAACAATACCAAAGTGATTTGCACAGAAGCTTGCACTTTCAGTACTGCATTGAGGCTCAGTGTTTAGTGATGTGACGCAGTGAGTTTTTTCAATTCTATGGACAACCACAGTGGCGTTGGGAACCCAGAGGCTCCCTATAAGAGCTCATGGTACCACATGGCATCTGTAATCACAACAGTGATTTCAAACACGGCGAATCTGGTATTTCTGCATCCACAGCTTTCCAACCTTTAATGATTGCTATGAGTCACATGTTAAGCACACTTCCATCAGAGGCACATGGCCATGCTATGTGCTAGAGCATATGTTATTTATTCACATATTATATACTATATANTCTGGCTTACCCAACTGTAAGACTATGTTACATGGGCACAAGCTGGGGAACTTTGGCATGGAATAGCTGCTAGGATATGAAGAGTCAGTTTTCTTTAATGATGTGACTCCTGATAAGTTGACCACACACCAGGGCAGGCTCCACTCCAAGACCAGCTGGGCAACACAAACTGAGCTCAATGAGGAAAGTAAGCAAGCAAGGGAGGAAGGGAAGGAGGGAGGGAAGGAAAGAGAAAGTTGTATGGGAAGGATAAAGGGTGGAGAGGGTGGTTATGGGAAGACTTGGGAGAGAAGCATAGATATGTTCAAAATACAGTATATGAAATTTTAAAAGAATAAAAATGTTATTTAAAAAGATACAAAGGAAGGTCTGAAAGAAATCACAAAAGGACCCCACATTCAATTGTGTGCCTGCTGTATTTAAGAATATCTAAACAACAACCAAACAAAGAAAGCATAAGAACATTTGGGTAAATGTTCTTATATTTATTTTTTTTTCCTTAGCTAAAAGGGGATCTGAATGACTAGAGACTCTTTGAGATGTAGAACTTTTGTTCTCTAGCAAAGCAAACCTAAAGGAACAAAACCACAATTTTTCTGTTAACTGTTTGATGAACTGTCAATTAATAAATGGCATCTCATCAGAATTGCTGCCCTGGGTGGGAATCAGGGTGCCTACAACCCCTGCATGCAGCATGTGACACCACTCTGTCTAGGCAGGTGGGACATGCAGCCTGGGCTCAAATACAGAACTACAGTAAGGGAGAAGAGAAGGGAAAGGGACATGCTATGGGCCTTGTAGCAGGACCACCTCGGACAGAGCCACCCAAGCCAACTTGCACTATCTCTTAACAGAAGATAGGACCACAATCTCAGGGTCTCAACCACAAAGGTAATGGCATTACGTGTCTCACAGAAGTGTTGTGAGAATGAAATGACATCATGTGAACATGATATTTGGCATGGTGCTCAGTACATACTGTGGTTATCATTCTCACTACAGGCCTCTATCTGGATTAATTCTATTGGTAATCCCTATATCACTTCTGATCACTATGTCCTTGGCAAACTAAACTGTATATAGCTGTATAAGCACCATGTAACTTAAAAACATAAAAAGTATGTGTTGTATACTAAGATATGATATTTGACACATTGTTGGTTGTTGGGGAGTATTATTTTAAGGTGTGTTACTTTTGCTTATGTTGCATTTATTTAACTCTGTGAAGCTGTGTTACTGTGCCTGTCTAAAACACCTGATGGTCTAATAAAGAGCTGAATGGCCAATGGCGAGGCAGGAGAAAAGATACTCGGGGCTGTCAGGCAGAGAGAAGAAATAGAAGGAGAGATCCAGGAGCGAGAGAAGGAGGAGGACATCAGGGGCAGCCACCCAGCTACACAGCCACCCAGCCACCCAGCCACCCAGCCACCCAGCCACCCAGCCACCCAGCCACACAGCAAGCCACAGAGAAAGAAATCATGAAAGGTATACAGACATAGAGAAAGGTAAAAGCCCAAAGGCAAAAGCTAGAAGGGATAATTTAAGTTAAGTAAAGCTGGCTAGCAACAAGCCAAGCTAAGGCCGGGCATTTATAGTTAAGAATAAGCCTCCATGTGTGATTTATCTGGGAGCTGGGTGGTGGGCCCCTAAAGAGACAAACAGTAAGAAAACAACCAACAACAGTTGGTGACAAAAAGTTTTAAACTATTTAGTATGAGAGTCTGGAAGTTTGAATTCATGTACATGGTAACTTCTGAGCAGTGTGAAAATTATTAATGGATTTAACTGTTTCCCTTTTGCTCACCTGTTTTTATAATTTTATAAAATAAACATTCAATATTTATATGAAAGATATAAAAAGCCAACACTGCCATATAAACTATAAAACAAAAGCATGGACACAGCTGCTGAGTTCTGGAACTAGAGCAAACATTCATAGCCCACATTCCATGTAAGCAGCACAGGGCAAGTATGATGGTCTAGGGAGGTCAGCATAGCCAGAGGACTCTTGAAAGAAAGAAAGTGAACTGGACTTGGAGCCCTTCGCTAGCTACTTCCCAGCCACAGATTCAGTGAGGGGCCTGTCTTGAACCTCAATTTATGAGCAATTGCTTTAAACTGTGTGTGTGTGTGTGTGTGTGTGCATTTGTGCATGTGGGTGCACATGCATGTTATGGAAGCCAGAGACTGACAATGGATGTCTTCTATGCTTGCCACTTTATTTTCGAGACAGATTCTCAGGCTGAACCTGGAGCTCACCAATTCAGCTAGACTGGCTAGTCAGAGAGCCATGGGACCTGCCTGTCTCTAGCTGACCCNAGAGCAGCGATAACAGATACATACTGTTGTACCCCGCCTTTACATGGCTGCCAGGGATCTGAACTCAGGCTGTCAAGCTTGCATAGCAAGTATTTTACCAACTAAGCCATTTCCCTAGCTCCACTAAACCCTTCTGACCTACTGGCAATGCCTGTAGCAAAGATACCATCCTCTTCTCTAGAATACTCTGACTCAACTTCTGGCCGCCTCCTTCCTCCCACTGAATCCTGCAGTGGCACCTTCTGTTTTATTAGTTCCTAGATCTTATTCAGCCTGTTGCTTTGATGTCTACCTTGCCCTGAAGACTCCAAATGACTATCTTCATCCTTGATCTTTTTCCTGTACTCTAGGCCTGAACCCAAAAGAGTTGGGTTGGGTTCAACCTGGCCACTGCAGAGTACCATTTCAAGTCTAGCAGGCATCTCCAACTTGCATGGCTAAAATAGGGGTTCTGATTTTTACTCTTTCAGAACTGGCTGTGGCCAGTTGTGCTCATCACTTGAACCATAACCAAATGGAGAAATCCCAGAGTTGTGTCTTGTCTCATGCACCAAACCTATACCTTTGACCCTATCTCCAAAATATACCCAGAACTCTACCACTTCTCACCACTGTAAGAGCTTGAGACAAGCTCATGGTATTGTCACTGAATTACTGAGATACCTTCCAAGTCCATCTCCCTGCTTCCAGCATTGTCCTCTTCAATGTATTCTGAAGACAACACCCAGAGTGACAAAAATAGTGTCCATCTACTTTGTCACTCATCTGTTCNAATCCCCTACGGCTTCTCACCTCCCCAGGAGGAAATGTTCAAGGCCACGTACTAGCCAACGTGTCCATCTATCTCACCTTATGCCCCCTGTTCTCCTCCTTATTCACTCCAGCCCCACTGCCTCCGCATGGTTCCTCCAGCCTTCTCAGAGGCCATCACTCCCAGGCCCTATCCTCCCCATTCCCTCTTCCCAGAATCCTGTTCTTCCAGATAACTAATCTCTTACCTCCTTCAAGTTAGCACCTGACTGCTTTCCCCCTAGGGTGACATCTCTGTCCACCCTCTTCAGGACTATGACAGCTTCCCACTTCTCCTCCTCTCCCTGTCTTTCTTCCAAGGCAGTCTCATGTCTTGGCAGAACTTGATTTCATTCGCTTCATTAATTTACAGTTTCTCCCCCACAGATAATGTATAAATAGTACAAAAGCAGATAATTTTGATTACTCTGCTTCTCCCTAGTACAAGGCCTGGCAGATAATAAACACCAAAAAATATTTATTAGATAAATTGCACTTACTGCCCTACCTTCAGTTCTTCAAGAGTTACAGGAGGAATTTTCTTTTTTTTAAATATTTATTTATTATGTATACAGTGTTCTGCCGGCATGTATGCCTGCAGGCCAGAAGAGGGCAACAGATCTCATTACAGATGGTTGTGAGCCACCATGTGGTTGACTGGGAATTGAACTCAGGACCTCTGGAAGAGCAAGTAGTGCTCTTAACCACTGAGCCATCTCTCTAGCCCTCAGAAGGAATTTTCTATGAAATAATGGTAATTAACTGTAGAAAAATTTGACACTTAAACATATGGATATTGTTGCAATATGGTTATTATAGTGCAGATGTGTTCCAGTCCTAACAGATGTGACCTAAATTACTCTTGCATGACCCATGATCCTACATNCTCTCTTTATCTATCTCACAAAGGTTAGACACTAAGAATCCCTGCTGTGCTAGTATTCTCGGAAGGACTAGATTCCCAGGCTCACTCAAAGTCTAACCATATAAACAAGTATCTTAATCACAAGTCAGGCTTTTGTCTACCCATGGGAGGATAAGGGAAGGAGAGATGGAGATAAATCAGCTAAGCGTGCAAAGGGTGCTTGGAGTCCCTTTACTGTGCATTAGAAACAGCTTCACCCCAAGGCTGCCAGGGGCAATGACTCTGCCCTTGACTTCTGATGCACTGGCAATAGGGATACAAGCATGTTCCAACCACAATAGATTTCAGTGTAATCTCTTAGAGATGTCCATCTCAAGGCCAAGAGAATAAAAAATACACAAAACAGTATCTTATGCTATGTAAAACCTGAAGGTTATCTTAGAGACATAAACAAATAATGGAGCTGAGTTAGAAGACAAACTGTCTTCTAAATGCAGAAGTCTCACTAGGAAACAAATCTAGAAGACAGGTTCCTCTCCATTAAGAACACCCAAACTTAGAGCAGGTCCTGCACCTTGCCTGGGCAGCACAATAGAGCCAATCCTGTTGGCAGAAGTGTGGGTGAGTCAGCCCCGAAGTTGTGAGAGCATGGGAGAGCTGACCCCATTACTCACCTGTCATGTGATCATGTGGTAGGATGGGGGGGAAGATATCCCTGCCTCCATCAACACCTGAGGCAAGTGGGAGAGCTGGCCCTGAGGTCATAAGAGCAAGAGNGCTGGCCTTGCCCCTCTTTAGCTGGGAGAGTGTCCCCACCCAATGCCTGGGCAACACAGTAGAGCTGACCTTGAAGGTGTAGATGTGGGAGATCCAACCCTGAGAACACGAAAGCAGGAGAACTGGCCCCGCCCCTTGTTCATCCCTGTAAGGAGTGAACTAGCCAGGACAATGCAGGAGAGTTTACCTTGGTGATGATGACAAGGGAGAGCTGGAGGGCTGACCAACCCTGCACCTACCCAAGCCCAGAACTAGGGTTACGTTTTGACCCACCCCAACATCTACCCCATCTGTGATCTGGAGCACATGAAGGGACCAGTCCTGAAGACCCAAAGCTTCAGAATTTCCACAACTCAGGGGAATAGCAGGATAACCAAGTGAAGGTCCAGTATCGATAGTGTAGCAGAAACCAGACGCCTCAAACCAGACCAATGACTCTTTGCAATGAATACTTGCAAGTAATGATATATGGATAAAAGCGTTCATTGCATGATTTACTGTGTCACAGTACNGCTTCCACAATGAGATTTTCCTTCTTTCTCTCCTTTTTTCTCTTAAATTTTATTTTATTTTATTTTGGGGTGATAGGTTGAAAAGACAGAGGGTGGATACACAGGGAGGGGGAAATGAATGGGATGGAGATGTATGATGT
The DNA here is from genome assembly GCA_001675575.1 of Neotoma lepida. NCBI lineage: Eukaryota > Metazoa > Chordata > Mammalia > Rodentia > Cricetidae > Neotoma > Neotoma lepida. The sequence goes on along the minus strand of LZPO01108054.1, from coordinate 166,012 downwards.
GAAAGACACAAAGAATAAATAAAAAGAAAAAAAAACCCAAACCACATACTCAACAAAGAAAGAGAATTATAGACCAATTTCCCTCATTAATATATATGCAAAAATACTCAATAAAACACTTGCACACCAAATCTAAGAATACATCAAAAAGATCATCCACCATGATCAGATAGGCTTCCTCCCAGACATCCAAAAATCAGTCAATGTAATCCACCACATAAACAAGCTGAAAGAAAAAAACCACATGATCATCTCATTAGATATAGAAAAGGCCTTTGGCAAAATCCAACACCCCTACAAGGTAAAAGTCCTAGAGATTAGGGATACAAGGGTCATACCTAAACATAATAATGCAATTTACAGCTGTAGGCTCNTAAAAAAGAGTTTAGCAACGTTCCTTTTGTTTCTATTGTTCAGAACAATTTCAGGAGTATTGGTATTAGCTCTTCTTTGAAATTCTGGTAGAATTCTGCACTGAAACCATCTGGTCCTGGGCTTTTTTTGGTTGGGAGATTTTTAATCTGTAACCTNTGGGTTTCTCATTCTGAATGCATAAAGCCCAGAGATATGTTCCCACAATGTACATCATGAAAGTCACGAATAAGGACCCAGTGTCTCAGCTGACTTCTCAAGTCAAAAGTCACCCAAGCAGCAGCCTAAGCCAGATACCACTAGGTTAAGTAAAATGTTGCCAGTCTAAGGTGCAGAACTAAAGGATGTGATGACCTCATAGGATATGATCTTACCAAAATAAAATGTCAGTCTATATTGGCTCCAAGAAAAGAACAAACAGTCACCATTTCTATTACTGGACACTCATATCTAATTTAGTGTGCCAGCAAAGAATGAACACTCTGTTTTCCATATCCTAAGACAGAACTAAATATTTTCATAGGGGCGACTTATTAAATCAAAAGAACACAGGGTAAAGGCATATCTACAGCAGTTCATCCAGGCACGTCTCACTTCCCAGAGCTGGGAAAGCATCTGCTCTGTATGGGTTGAAATATGNCCTCCTTGGTGTGAAGGTCCAGTAAATGGACCAGTGGGTAGAATGCAGTAACTCCTCTTCAGAAGACAGACATTTGCTGAAGTCAGAGTGATAATTAACTCAGGAGACAGCCTTGACTCTTCAGCTGGTTATGTACCATCTTTACTGTGTCCATTTATTTAATCAACAGACATGTTCAGCTCTTACTCTGTGCCAGAGACCATGCTCAGCATCACTTTTCCTAGCTGACACACTCATGCTCAGGCCTGGTTAATTTACTGAATGGATTAACTCTATGACCTCTCTTCGTGTTTACCTTTCCAGCAATGACAAATTTATTCAGTCTCCAGAGCACTAGGCAGGAGCCTCCTTGGGATGCTTCTTCCACCACATCTTGGCATGAGACCCACACTTCTTGGTTTCTAAGNTCATCTTCCCTTGTAATCAAACCAGCCCAAATAGTCTTTACATTTCTCCACCAGTTTCTCAGTTCCTCTAAAATTTACTTACTCAGCATCTCACTGATCTGATCATTCCCCAGGCACTGTGTTGAAAAATGGCCTCTCTCTTGCACAGTTTGTGGAAATGTCAATTACTACAGTCATTATGAAAAACAGTATGGAGGGTCCTAAAAATTAAATGCAGAACTATCTATCACGTGATCCCATTTGGATGTAGATAACTTCTGGGTGTATACCCAAAGAAAACCAAGTCAGTGTCTTGAGGAGGTATTCAAGCTCAGTCCAACATTACTGACAATGGGTGAACGGATGAAGAAATGATATTGTCTACACACTCCATTGCTCACCCATAAAATGAGGGAAATGCTTCCACATAATGGAAGATGTATATAGAAAGTCCATAGTTAAAGCCATAGTGGAGGGTACCAAAAGCTTTCTAAGGCCTGAAAGAAGACATGGGTACCCATTTTTCCACCACTTTAATTCAATATAATACTTGGAATCCTGACCACAGAATTCAGGCAGGAGAAAGAAATGAAGGTCTTCTGTTGAAAATTCTTTGTATATATATGTACCCCATTCTTTAATTGGATTACTTGGGGTTTTGATATCCAGTTTCTTGAGTTCTTTATATATTTTGGATGCTAGCCCTCTGTCAGATATGTAGTTGGTGAATTTCTTTTCCCATTCTGTAGGCTGTCCTATTGACAGTGTCCTTTGCCTTAAAGAAGCTTTTCAGTTTCATGAGGTACCATTTATTAATTGTCAATCTTAGTTCCTGCAGTATCAGTTAGGACCTGAGNTTTGAAGGTCTCTCAAATTATAAAGGAAGAAGTCATTCTGTCATTTGAATATAAGAGCTGGAACAACTTGATAGTCCCAAACACCCAAATTATCAGATTGAGCACTATTTTTTAAAAAGATTGATGGACATAAGTAATAAGGGTACTGCGTGGTTACAGGGATAAACTTTTATTAAGCAATATCTAATAAATCTTGTTTGAAATACAAAAAAAAGAAAGTGGGCAATACACTGCTGGAGAAATGTTTCAGTGCTTAAGAGTATTGGTTGTTCTTGCAAGAGGGCCAGGATTCAATTCCCAGCTCCAATGTGGCATCTTAAACTGGCTCTAACTCCAGTTCCAGAGGATCTGGCACCATCTTCTGGCCTCTGAAGATATCAGACATGGTACACAAAGGCAAAACATTCATACACATAATTTTAAAATCATAAGCATCAGATCTAAATAGATAATTCTTAGAAGAAAACCTATGTAATGGAATACTACCCAGTATAAAAGGTGACATAATGATAAAACACTAAACTTATAGAATAAAGAAAGAGTATTAAGAGCAGCAAAGGAAAAAGGTCAAGTAACATATAAAGGCAGACCCATCAGAATTATACCTGACATCTCAATGAAAACTCTGAAAACCAGAAGGTACTAGACAGACGTTCTGCAGATATTAAGAGACCACAGATGCCAGTCCAGACTACTGTATCCAGCAAAGCTTTCAATCACTGTAGATAAAGAAAACAAGATATTCCATGACAAAACCAGATTTAAACATTACATATCCACAAATCCAGCCCTACAGAAAGTACCAGAAGGAAAACTCCAACTACCAAAACCACAGNCAATAGATAAACTCATACCAGCAAATCCCAGAGAAGAGAAACACAAATACTACCACCAAAAGATAACAGGAATTAACAATCACCGGTCATTAATATCCCTTAATATCAATGGACTCAATTTGCCTATAAAAAGACACAGGCCAACAGAATGGATACGAAAACAAGACCTATCCTTCTGCTGCATACAAGAAACACATCTCAACATCAAAGACAGGCATTACCTGAGAGTAAAAGGTTGGGAAAAGACCTTCCAATCAAATGGACCCAAGAAACAAGATGGTGTAGCTATCCTAATATCTAACAAAATAAACTTCAAACTAAAATCAATCAAAAGAGATGAAGAAGGGCATTTCATATTCCTCACAGGAAAAATCCATCAAGATGAAGTCTCAATTCTGAACATTTATGCCCCAAATACAAGGGCACCTACATTTATAAAAGAAACATTACTAAAGCTCAAATCCCACATCAAATCCCACACACTAATAGTGGGAGACTTCAACACCCCTCTCTTATCACTGGACAGGTCTGCCAGACAGAAACTTAACAGAGAAATAAGAGTACTAACAGATGTTATGACTCAAATGGACCTAACAGACATCTATAGAACATTTCACCCAAACACAAAAGAACATACATTCTTCTCAGCACCCCATGGAACCTTCTCCAAAATTGACCACATACTCAGTAACAAAACAAATCTCAACAGATTTAAAAAAAATTAAAATAAGCCCCTGTATCTTATTGGACCATCATGGCTTAAAGTTAGAATTCAACAACACACAAAATGCAGAAAGCATACAAACTCAAGAAACTGAACAATATTCAACTGAATCATTACTGGGTCAAGGAAGAAATAAAGAAAGAAATTAAAGACTTCCTAGAATTCAATGAAAATGAATGCACAACATACCCAAACTTATGAGACACTACGAAAGCAGTGCTGAGGAACAGTCATAGCACTAAGTGCCTACATAAAGAAGTTGGAGAAATCTCACATTACCAACTTAATAGCACAACTGAAAGCTCTAGAACAAAAAGAAGCAAACTCACCCAGGAGGAGTAGACGATATGAAATAATCACATTGAGGGTTGAAATCAATAAAATAGAAACAAAGAGAACAATATGAAGAATCAATGAAACAAGTTGGTTATTTGAGAAAATCAACAAGATTGACAAGCCCTTATCCAAAACTAACCAAAAGGCAGAGGGAGAGAATCCAAATTAACAAAATTAGAAATGAAAAGGGAGACATAATAACAGACACTGAGGAAATCCAGAGAATCACTAGGTCATACTTTGAAAACTTGTACTCCACAGAATTGGATAATGTAAAAGAAATGGGCATTTTTTTTGATTGGTGCCACATACCAAAGTTAAATCAAGATCAGATAAACAATTTAAATAGACCTATAACAACCCCTAAGAAAATAGAAGCAGTCACCAAAAATCTCCCAACCAAAAAAAGCCCAGGGCCAGATGGTTTCAGTGCAGAATTCTACCAGAATTTCAAAGAATTTCAAAGAAGAGCTAATACCAATACTCCTAAAATTGTTCTGAACAATAGAAACAAAAGGAACGTTGCCAAACTCTTTTTTATGAGCCTACAGTTACCCTGATACCCAAGCCACATAAAGATGCAACTAGGAAAGAGAATTACAGACCAATCTCCCTCATAAACATTGATGCAAAAATTTTCAATAAAATACTAGCAAACCGAATCCAAGAACACACCAAAAAAAATCATCCACCATGATCAAGTAGGTGTCATCCCAGA
>LZPO01108054.1:150266-160548 GCA_001675575.1 Neotoma lepida | reverse complement strand
AAACAAGTGAAGGACCTTGGTATGAACTTTAAGTCTTTGAAGAAAGAAATTGAAGAAGATGCCAGAAAATGAGAAGATCTCCTATGTTCTTGGATAGGTAGGATTTTACATAGTAAAAATGGTGATCTTACCAAAAGCAATCTACAGATTCAATGCAATTCCCATCAAAATCCCAAAGCAATTCTTCACAGACCTTGAAAGAACAATACTCAACTTCATATGGAAAAACAAAAGACCCAGGATAGCCAAAGGTATTGGCGTAAAAACAGACATGTTGATCAATGGAATCAAATTGAAGACCCTGACATTAATCCACACACCTATGAACACCTGATTTTTGACAAAGAAGCCAAAACTATACAATGGAAAAAAGAAAGCATCTTCAACAAATGGTGCTGGCATAACTGGATATCTACATGTAGAAGATTGCAAATAGATCCATATCTATCGCCATGCACAAAACTCAAGTCCAAGTGGATCAAAGACCTCAACATAAATCCAGTTACACTGAACTTCATAGAAGAGAAAGTGGGAAGTAGCCTTGAACACATTGGCACAGGAGACCACTTCCTAAATATAACACCAGTAGAACAGCCACTGAGAGCAACGATTAATAAATGGGACCTCTGAAACTGAGAAGTAAAATGGACACTGTCAATAAGACAAAAAGGCAGCCTACACAACGGGAAAAGATCTTTACCAATCCCACATCTGACAGAGGGCTAATCTCCAAAATATATAAAGAATTCAAGAAACTAGATAGCAAAATACCATACAATCCAATTAAAAATTGGGCTACAGAGCTAAACAGAGAATTCTCAAAGGAAGAATCTCAAATGGCCAAAATACATTTAAGGAAATGTTCAACATCCTTAGCCATCAGGGAAATGCAAATCAAAACGACTCTGAGATACCATCTTATGCCTGTCAGAATGGCTAAGATCAAAAACACTGATGACAGCTTATGTTGGACAGGATGTGGAGAAAGGGGAACACTCCTCCACTGCTGGTGGGAATATAATCTTGTACAGCCACTTTGGAAATCAGTATGGCAGTATCTCAGAAAATTGGGACTCAACCTACCTCAAGACCCAGCAATACCACTCCTGCGCATATACCCAAAAGATGCTCAACCACACCACAAGGACATTTGCTCAACTATGNTTATAGCAACATTATTTGTAATAGCCAGAACCTGGAAACAACCTAGATGCCCTTCAAACGAAGAATGGATAAAGAAAATGTGGTACATTTACACAATGGAGTATTACACAGCAGTAAAAAACAATGTCATCATGAAATTTGTAGGCAAATAGATGGAACTAGAAAAAATCATGCTGAGTGATGTAGTAACCGAGACCCAGAAAGACAAACATGGCATGTATTCACTCATGAGTGAATATTAGATGCAAAGCAAAGGACAACCAAGCTACAATCCACAACCCCAGAGAAGCTAAGTAAAGAGGAGGACACTAAGAGGGACACATGGATTGCCTCAGGAAGGGGAAAGGGTTAAGATCTCCTGGGTAAACTGGGAGGGGGGAGTAGAGGGGAAGGATGGGAGGTGGGAACATGAGCGGCTCCAGATGGCCGAGTTGGGGGAGAGACNGGGAGGGAGAGCAATGAGAGAGATATCTTGACAGACTGAACCATTAAGGGGATGGGGAGAAATCTGCAGCTAGGGAAATCCCCAGGAACTCACAAGGATGTCCCCAGCTAAGACTCATAGCAATGGTGGACAGGGTACTTGAACTAGCCTTCCACTGTACTCAGATTGGTGACTACCCTAATTGTCATTATAGAACCTACATCTAATGACTGATGGAAGCAGATGCAGAGAGCCACAGCCAAGCACTTGGCCAAGATCCTGGAGTTCAGGTGAAGAGAGGGAGGAAGGATTATAGGAGCAAGGGGGCGGGGTCAGGATCATGATGGGAAAAACCACAGAGAGATAGCTGACCCAAGCTAGGGGAGCTCATGGACTCTGGACTGACACTGCATGGGACCGCACTAGACCCTATGAATGTGAAAGTTGCATGGCTTGATGTGTTTGTGGGTCCCCTGGCAATGGGACCAGGACTTATCTTGAGTACATGAACTGGTTTTTCAGAGCCCATTCCCTATGGTGCGATGCCTTACTCAGCCTTGATGCAGGGGGGAGGGGCTAGGGTCCGGCTCCAACTTGATATGCCAGCCTGTGTTGACTAGCCAAGGGATCCTCTATGAGGAGGGGATGGGCATGGGATAGGAGAGGTTGGGGGGGGAGTGGGAGCTGTCTCTTATACACATCTAGATGTGTATAAGAGACAGGGGGAACAGGGGTTGATATGTAAAAGGAAAAAAATTTTAAATAAAATAATTATTTAAAAAAAGGTGACATAATGAGGTTTCTAAAGACATTGATGAAATGGGAGATCCATACATTAAGTGAAATAAGCCAAGTACAGAAGGGCAGGTATTGTACAACTTCATTTAAGTTAGGATCTAAAAAGACTAATCTCACAGAAGCGGGGAGCAGGATGGTGGTTACCAAAAGTCAGAGAGAGCACTTGGGGTNGTGGAGGAGGTGGGAGGGGCAGTTAAAGGTTGGCTAATGAGCACTAAGTAACAATTAGATGGGGAAATAAGTTATGCTGGGCTTCTGCAAAGCAGGGCAATTAGAGATAACTATAATGCACTATTATTTTCAAAAGCTAGAAATTTCTATGGTTTCACCACAAAGAAGTAATAAATACTTAAAGAGATAGATATGGGCACCTTGATTTGAGCATTATCCAGCAACTTATCTATCAAAGCATCACAGAGANCTTCATAAACATGTGCAATTTTAATGCTTTGTATATCAAGTTAAGAATAANTTTTAAAAGGAATAAAATCCTGCATTTGCATAGCATGGGTGACAGGAGGTATCATACAAAATAAAATCAATCAGATGAAAACAAGCACACGCAGCTTCACACAGCGTCTAAGAAGGAAGACTNGGAAACAAAGAGTGGGATTACAACAGTGGTTTTTCAGGGCTGTGAACATGGGAGCAGAAGTTGCTGGTCAAAACTCCAGTCACAAGATGAACAACTGTGGGAATCTGTGCACACCAAGGAGACTACAGGCAATGGCACTGTCCCTCAGTGGGTTGTGGGGAAGGAACTGACCTCAGATGTTCTCACCAGAAAATTTAAAATGTTAAGGATGTGAGGTGCTTAACATGCTAGTTAGCCAATGAGTCAAAACATCATGATGTATGTTACTATATGTTCCATTTCAATAAAGCAGGGGAAAAGAAAAAGCAAGAAAAGTTCAACAGTGGCCCAACTTTCCCTATTTTGTCAGCTCTGGCCCCAAAAATCTCAAATGGTAGTAGGGAGGTTGAGGTAAGGAGGACTGCCNTGAGTTTGAGGCTAGTTTAGGTTCTATGATGATTCAAGGCAGCTCAGGTTGGTATAAAATCCTGTCTCAAAAAACAAATGTATCTCATGAGAAGTTATCAGCCAAGACTCTCACTTAGCGGTGAGGCTAAATTACACAGCCTCCTAGGTATTTCAATGGAATACTTGCATAAACAGACAGACTGGTGAAAAAGGAAAACGTCCACGTCTTGGCTTCTTAGTAGTGAGAATCTACAAAGAAACATGGTCAAGAGGAAAAAAATCAACTAAAAATATAATTAGAAAATTTAAAACATAATAATAGACAAGACTGCAGGATTCTTAGACTAAACTGATAGACTTGAGTACTGAGAAAGGAAGGAATGATGCTCTTTGCCTGATGCTGGGAAAGACGGAGATGTGGTCATAGATCCACAATGGCCAACGTCCCATGCTACCCTAGTTTCTGAAATAATGCTCTCAATGACCAGAAGCTTCACCCAGAGTCTTCCAACTCCATCTGAAAGTTTTCTCTTTTGTCCTTGCTCTCCCAAAGAGAGCAGAAGAAAACACAANGGGTGATTAGTAAAAAGAAAAGGGCAGGTGAGGAATGTTTGAAGTTTGGTCCACAACACAAACTACCCTGATGTTCTGTCTAGTTTCCCAAGGGCTCCCAAGAGTGGACAACTAGAGCAGGCTAAAGAAAGCAAGAAATGGATAGTCAATCTTGGCTTTTCTCCTGTTGACTCAATCTCCATCAAATGCCTCTACATAAAGGGATCAATTGTTGTTTTTCTGTTTAGTGAAGTAGCTGAACTAATGAATAATAAACATGTTCTNTAAATGGTCTTCGCCCTCACCAGTCATAAAACAGACAGAAAGATGAAACAGAAGTCAGAAAGTACCTACTTGCTATTTGCTTCCATGTTTACAGGTGGTGTGTGCATATGGGAGATAGAACTCAGAACTTCTGCAGGCTAGGGGACATTCTGCCCTGAGCTACACTCTCAGTCCACAGCTCACATTTCTTGACTGGCGACATTTCTCTTGTTATCTANTTGTTTATTGTTGAATCTCTCCTTCATTTGTGAAGTTTCTACTGTTGTTCCTGAGGTAGAATGTGCAATCCAGGATTTCCCTTTTGGTTGATGATGAATTACATACCAGACCTCTACAGAACCTCACTCTTTCTACCACAGACAATCAAGTCTTTGGAGATGGCACAGGGCTCCTTAGAGGAGGTTCCTTACTAATAAAATTAAGTTCAAAAACAAAAACTACAACAAAACTCCCCTATATATCTCTTTTTTAAAGCAAAGAAGTTATTTATTTACTTTTAGCAATGTGTAAGGCCATCATACAAAGCAGTGGGCTTCACCATGGCATCTTTATATGTCCATGTCCTTATATTTTGTGTTAATTCTTTCCCTTCTTGACTCTGCCCCATACCTGCACCTGCCTCTAGCTTCTTCCTTTTCTTAGTTCATTTGTCCGGCCTTCTNCTTTCCTAATGTAAGTATTACACTGTCTCTAATTTTAAATCTAGGTTACATATANAAAAGAAAACATCCAGTATTTCTCTTTCTGAGTCTTACCCCATCCATCTTAAAGTATTTTTTTCTGAAAGGCAAACTAAAGGATGACCTGAAAGTACTCTGTAGGCATTAGAGGGCACCACTCTCAGCATACATATCTACAGGTAAGCAAATCTAGTGATGATGATGATGATGATGATGATGATGATGATGATGATGATGATGTGTTTCCCTTGGAGAGACTTCCTAGGTGTGTGTGCACCATACTGAGCATGTTTTCATAGGGATGTTGTCAATTGGATGGCTCAGAGCCATGGTGGAACTTATTTCTCTAAGTAGCTGTGACTCTTGATTAAATGCTACTGCTAGTGTGCTTGCTTAATCCTGAGCTTCTAGCAATGTGGTGCTACATGACAGCTCATTTCAGTTGCTCCTATTCTGTAGCTATTCTTTTCCTCTACTCTTGTTTCAAGGACTTGTCTGGTAGAGGAAGGATACTGGAGATATCCCAGATTTGATTTTATGATCACAGGAACACTGCATCTGCTTCCTGCTAGTGGTATAACTGGTTGCTTTATATTTACTTAAAACAACTGTGACTAGAAGAGAAACTTGTGAAAGAGACCTTAGTGGCATCCCACTTGGCAAATGAAAGAAAGGACCAGTTGAGGATGGGAAGCCACTGACACAATGGAGGGCAGTTTTGTTAGCTTCATTAGCTGAATCGGACTTTGGACAAAATTCCTCATTATTCAAACCAGATGTCAAATTTGAAACATGCACTTTGCTNATGAACTGTTCAAGTTTCTTCTCTTTTAAATATGTAATATTAGAAACCAGGCAAAGTGCCACTTAATGAGGGCACATTTGAAGTTTACAAAGTTATTCTGAGACAGAACTGAATATAGGAAAGCTGTCTTCAAAAGTCAATAGCTTAAAGCAATTCTTTGCCTTTTAAAATCGTGTGACAAAAGAAGCAAGAAACGCCACAGTGAACTTAAGACAATATTAATTATAGCAGCAATGACAATGCCTTTTTTCCTTTTTATATATATTTTTTAAGACAGGGGTTCTCTGTGTAGTCCTGGCTATCCTGGAACTTGCTGTGTAGATTAGGCTGGTCTCAGGCTCACAGAGATCCACCTGTCTCTGCCTCCCAAGTGCTGGGATTAAAGGCTTGTGCCACCAATGGCCTGGCATGACAATGCCTTTTAATAATGATAAGTCTCAGATATAGATTGCTGCTAGTTTGAATGCTCTGGTGAGCAGGCTCACAGAGTGTGAGCCCACTCATCCCCCTTAGGATGGTGGCTAGATAATACCTGAGTAGGGGTGAGGAGCCAGAGACAGAAGTGCTTACACACTGTGTTCATGGGAGTCTGTATCAGACATAAAACTCAACATTGTTCTCATGAGCTTAGCCAGCTTGATCTGGGCAGACGTGAGAGCACAACATCAAGAACTGAGCCCAGGAGACTCTTGACTTTGGCATCTGGATATACTCCTGAAGGGAGAAGGCAGTCTCCTCTCCCTGTGGAGCTCTTCAAGGTGGTGGTTTCTAAGTACTGGGAGTCTACTCCAGTGAACTGCTGTCTTGCAAACAATGACATAGGGCTGCCAGATGCTTCTGCCACTGTATGGAAAGAATGCAGCCTTGCAGAGATGGAAAAGATCCATCTTCATTTTACAAATAGGACCAAAGAGGCAGAGGGAATCCCTATGAACTAATAGTCGAGCCACCTCTCTATGTGTTGACTTCTCCCCCCGCTTTTTTTATCCCCCACAATGGGCATGAGTCTCTGAAGAACTGTCACCAAAGGCCACTAGAGAGCAACCACAGCAGCCCAACACATTCTTTGCTGGCCTTAGGTGTGCTCTTAGATACCTCCATACCAGGCCACTGCAAAAGAAAATCTATATTCCTACAAATCCTGTTTTCCAATCCACTGTGAATCAGACAATGCTAGACTCCTGTATCCATACATCTGTCTTGTAATACATAAAAGGCAGAATGTCCACAATCCATTTTACTGAATCATGAGGCTTACAGAANTGAGGCAACTTGACTAAACTCTAGGCACTAGGTCAGTGGCAGCAAGGTTTTTTTCTAGCATTTTCCACAACACCACTAACACTCACAGGAATGCTAGAGAAAGAGTTATCAGCTGATAATATCTCTCAGCCTAAAAGCTACACAAGCAGCTTCAACTGCTGGAAATAACTAGTGTCTCCTATCAGAAGTAAACCTGCCTCAACACAACAGTCCTCTGAAAATCTGGGTGCAAAGACAGCCTTTCCAGTTTACCCAGCTAAGGTTGGAGATTCTTCCAAAATTCCAGTTTTTCTTTCTAAAAATCTTTGCTCCATGGGTCTTGGGTATTCTGTTTCCTATTCCTCATTTCTCTTTTGAGCAAAACTTTAAATCCACAGGAGCAGAAGGGAAGGGTGATGGGAAGATTAGTATCAGGAATAACTCTCCACAGAGAGGGTCACTGAAGTGAGAGCCACGGGGAACTTCATGTCTCCAGCTTGTGGCCCTCCTAGATCTGGCTACCCTCCACCTCCTAGCCACCACCTGACATACTTACCTCCTGGAAGCATGGGCACCCTGCCAGCCTGGAGAAATCTGCTGTCTGGATTGAACACAAATACCTCTCACTTTCCAGTCTAAACCCAGCCTGGAAACNAGAGCCCACTGCATCCTCCAGGCTCCTGTAGTCGCCACAGTGTGCCTGCCATTTTTGTTGTTGTTGNTGNTNGTGGTGATGGTGGTGGTTGGGAGGGGGGAAGCTGTCTGTGTAAAGCCAGAATGTTCCAAAGAAATTTTTCCTTAACCAAGGAAGATCTGAGTTCAAGCTTGCTTTTCTCAGTAAACAGACCACACAGAACTACCCTAGGCAAACAAGGCAAAGCATGACAAATTCCAATTTTCCTAATGATCTTTTAGAGATTCTACTGGAAGTATGAGGATCTGGAAGCACAGAGTACAGCACATGTTCTGCCTTTGAGGAACTCCGGTCTGCTATGGGACCTCATAAAGTATCTGTTTTCAAATGGCTAAGTACAAACATAGACAAAGGAAATGCTAGAAAATGGGACAGGGAATATGGTATAGCTCAGTGATGGAGTGCTTGTCCAGCATAACTAAATTCAATGTCCAGTGCCCCAAGAGGAAAAGGAGGAGGAAGATGAGAAGAGGGAAAAGGGGAACTAGGAATGCTTCACCAATGGAGACACAAGAACTGGGCTTGCAGGGTAAGGAGGAGTTTTCCAGGCATTGGAGCGGAGGTAAAGGGACACTACAAACAGAAAGCACACGGTGTTAAAAAACAAACAAACAAACAAACAAACAAACAAAAAAACTCTCATTTATGAAGCCCAGGGAGTCCAGAGAGTAAAGAACAGCAACCTTTGTTGAGGGTAGGGGGGAATGGGTAAGGGAGGTCTCTTGAACTGTTACAATGGTCTTGAGGAGAGTCAAAGCAGCGTTTAAAACCAGGAAATGACATGATTATTATTGGGCTGTACTTTTGTTTCTACAGTAATTCTAGAAGATACACAAAGAATGGGCAGGAGACTACATCAGCACTATGCAAACAAAATAAAGTGAAAGCCACAGAGCCAGGCCACATATGTAATTTTAAATGTTCTAGTAGCCACATGTAAAGTAGGAAAGAAGAAATTAAACTAATACAATGATATATTTTAAGTTCCCTAATCCAAAATATTATCACTTAACATGTAACCAATACCTTTAAAATTATGACTGAGGTAGTTTATGACCTGTATTTGTACTAAATTTTCTAAAACAGTCACCCTCAAAGTACATCTTGGTTTAGACAAGTCACATTTTGGATACTCAATATTCCAATGTGCCTAATGGGTACCATCCTCCATAGCACAGCTCAAAAAAGAACACACATGCCCCAGTCAGGCAGCTGCAGCCCATGGTCCAAACAGATAAATTCTAGGTTAGTGTGNACTGACATGCAGTTTAAAAACCTGTAACTTCATGTGACATGAATCTGTTGGGATGGGTTTGCCTGGTAATGAAAGGCTTAAACGGAGATGGGGTGGGGTAGATGAGGGAAAGGTGTGGGGAGAGCATTAATCCAAGTTAAGAATGTGTGAGAAAGCCATGCATTACTAACAAAAATATATAGTTGTAAGAAAAAAAGTTTGAAAAGGGGTGCCCTGAATAGGCAGGTAATGCATCCCAGAAAACATATTTTGTTTTAAGATTTATTTTATTAATTATGTGTCTCTGTGTGGATATGAGCATGTGAGTGTATGTGACTATGGGGACCAGAGTTGTTGATGTCCCTAGAGCTGCTGGGAACCAAGCTTTGGTCCTCTCTAAGAACCTTACATACTCTTAATGCTAAGCCCTTTCTGTAGCTCAAAGCCATAGGTTTTTAACTAAAGTTCCAAAAGATCCAAGTGCCAGGTACAGGTTACCTCCCTCTGAGTTACTACTGTCCATGGGGTCCCAGAGGATCCCAAATAATACAGGCTACTGACATTGCTCCTAGTTGCCCACCAGAAACTAGATGATAGCTGAAGAACAAAGAGAAAGCAAGCTGGAACTTCCTTGGAGCTTCCCCGAATTGGCTAATGTTCATAGTACCTAAGTAGGCTGTGGAGAAAGAAAAGTCATCCATGGTTTGACTTAGCTGTGGACCCTGTGTGTTACAATACCAACCTGCAAGGCAAGACAGGACTATGGTACAATAGTCGCATGACTGTTTGAGATACTCTCCCACGGAGTACAATACCTGGTTCTGTAAACCTGGCCAAAAGCTTGGGGAGGTCACAGGGCCTTGAAGGGAGTGTACTATTTTTGTATTACTAAATGGATATATTCTAAATATCTGTTCATACTCACAAATTAGTGCTGCTCTCATCCTTGGGCAGAGAAGCTCCTTTTTACAGTGAACAACAACAGTTCATGAAGAGATTCATACTTGGTCATAATACTAAGAATAAGTGATGGTTCTGGGCTTAGCCCTAAGCAGAACAGCTACTTAATCCTTCTAAGGACCACTGAACAGTGTGGAAGTAGGTAGGGAAGAATGTAAGAGCCAGAGGGTGAGGAAGAGGACTATGAAATGCTGTCTTTTGGACATGACATTGCACTCATGACCCACAGCAGCAGTTGCTGCCTGCTCAAGATCTGCACAAGATTGGGCTATCAACATGAGTGGGAGAGGGGCTTGTGATGCCCATCCCTTCCTAAGGAGCTATTGGCAGTCAATGGCTGCTGAAGGAAAGGGGACAATGTCTTTCAGTGGTGTAGCCACTGGTAAGTTGCCTAAGCTCCAGTAAACAACTCCCTACCCATGATTATACAAGCAACTCTAACTAAACTTAGTGGGTCACAAA
>LZPO01108054.1:113657-124647 GCA_001675575.1 Neotoma lepida | reverse complement strand
TGATCACAACTGATTCATAATCTATTACTGAGTTTACAGTTAGGGAAAAAAACTACAGTTGGAAAAATACCAGCTAAATTATAGAATACCTGTAAAGAGAAATGTACATTTTTAACCACTGTTGATGAAATACCTGAGAAATTAAAGGGCAGAAAAGTTTATTTGACTCATGGTTTCAGCCCACAGGTCTGGGCCCTGTGGCTTTGGGCCTTTGGTGACACATGACATCATGGTAGAACACAGGGCCAGGGAAGTTTGTTGACTGCAGGGCAATAGCAAACAAAGAGGCAAGAAGAGATTGAGGGCCTAATATTCTCTCCAGTTAGTCTGTATCCTGAATGTCCCACCATCTTTTAATAGTGTCACAGGCTGGGGACCAAGCCTTAAAAGTATGGGTCTTTGGAAAGGCATACAAGGTCCAAACTATAACAAAATGGAGGCAGTTCTTCTACTGATACAGAGATTTTTCCAGAAAGAGTAAACTGGACTGAAGAGATGGCTCAGAGGTCCAAGTGCATACTGTTCCTGCAAAGGACTCAAGTTTGGATCTCCGAGTCCATTTGGGGAGGCTCCTAACTGCCTATAATTCCAGTTCCAGGGGATGGCCACTCTCTTCAGGACTCCAAGGGCACCTGTACTCATGGGCACATAGACACCACACACACACATGTCTTAAAAATTAAACAGAAGACAAAATTAAATATCAGGGTTAAATTTCTAATAATGTTCAACAAACTTCATCTTCTTTGTGAAAAAATTTTTGAACAATTTCTTAAAATGTTATTGCAGAACCTTATTGAAGTTCCTGGGCTTCATTCCCTAAAGTTCTGATGTGGTAGGCTAGTGATGTACAGAAAGCACTATTTTCCATAGGTACCCTCCTTACACTTGTATACATGCATACATAATTCTAACACTTTGATACAGGATCAGAACTATAGTCATCATAGTAATATCTACAAGTTCTGAAATCCACCATCTTCAAAGCAGGCACTCATGCCCTGGGTCTCACTGAGGACCCTCCACTAAAGACCTACTGAGCACTAACCTCATAGAGTCAACCAGGAGACCCCACAAATATTTCTCAAACACTCAAGGCCTTCCCATGTGGGTACCTTTCTCTCTGTGCCTACACTTTCAGCTGCTAGCACAGAAGACCCTAGGATTGAGCTGAAACTGTCTTTAGAGCCAGGGCCTGTCTCAGCAGGCACACAGAACCCTGCTATCCCATGTGGGATTTCAGAAAAAGAACCTCTATAGGAGGAAGCATAATCAGCAGAAAGCAGGGTGGATTTCTGCTACCTCCCTCACAGGCCATTTCACAGGAAGAATGCCTTGTACAACTAAGCTAGGTGCAATTCCTCCTAAAGGTCAACCCTGGCCTAGGGCTTACTCTCTGCTCCAGGAATACGAATTACAGGCCCTGTGTTGGAGCAGAAAGAGCACTCCTTTACAGGGAGTCATGAGAGCTTGCAATCCAAACCCTACCTCCACCCAGATGNTGAACTAGCTTGGGGCTACTCGACTGAAGGCCTGCAGAGACAGAATAGTTCATCTCACTCTNTGGGTCTAGCCTCATCTCTCAAAAATCTACTCCCCCTTCCCCATACCCTAGACTTACTGAAACATTTCCTCTTACAGAAGTCCCCAGGCTTTCCCCACACTTCCTCCAGTCCTCGTTTGTCATGTAGTTCCCACTTAGAAAGCCCTTCTTGATACTTAGGCATCCTGCTGACTTGTATATGAACATCAGATCTCAGTTCAAGGCTACCTGTCTCTGGGTAAGCCTCTCCTGATTCTCAAAGACTGCTTCAAAGCATCACACCTTGAACACACACACCTCCTTAGGGCAGGGGGCATGCTCTGGGCACTCCTAGGCCCCATGTCTGTCTCTCTGCATCTTCTGGAAAGTCCTGCTAATGGTACAGCACTGGTGGTTAACAGGCTTAGCTCTATCTNAGGAATTAGTAAGTGGAGGACTCCTATTGTACCCTTCAGCCATCACTGAAATGTTATGCCACATCAAGAAGAGGGGACATTAGAAGTGTAGACCAGCCTNTTAAGTTTAAGAAGGGAAATGCTGCTACCCACAATAAGAATGAATGACACATCCTCATCAGCCAGATTAACCTTCAACAGCATAAGCCAGGTTATTTGTTTATTTTTTCTGTCTCTCATGCTAAAATGTAAGCTCCAGGAAGCCAGAGCCAAGCCCATGTGCTGCACAATACTTAGCACTTGGTGTAAGCTGGATCCTACACAGTGCTCTGTGAAGTTACTGAATGAAGGAATGAATGAGCTATTAAGCTTATGAAGACTCAAGTTGCTGGATGTGAGGATTAAGAGAGAAGGAACACAATTTAGAATAGGTTCTGTAACAGCAAGAATATTTAAAAACTACTTTATAATCACCAGTCGGCTTTTCTGAACCATATACCCTTGGATGCAGGCAGTCCTGCCCTTCAACTTTGAAGATATGGGATGCCAATTCAAGACTGCCTAGTAAATCAGCTGCAAGTTCACTGCTTAGCTCTCTGCTATAACAAGAATGAGACTAGAGAGACTGCTGACTTCCAAAAGGCTGAAGCATTTGAGGAAATAAACCAGGTAGAAGCAAGGAATCAAGAATGCTTTGCACATATTCTCAGCATGCTACATCCAAAGGAAACAAACTTTTTTTCTGGAATGGCAAGGGTATTCACCCCATTATCAGCTGTCAAGTCCCTGACCAAGAAACAGACGTTTCCAGAAAACAATGGGGGCTGCAATCCGACTCCAGAAATCCAGGCTCTGCCTGCCAATCAGCAGTGACACCACTCTGTCATCAAGAGACCAGGTCACCTCATGGTCAGAGTCCCTTCAGCCTCTTTACAANNCAGTTGGAGGAGAAAGAAAAGAGACAAGAAGGGCTAACTGAATAAAAATTACATCAAATAAGCAACAAACTAGCATAAAAACAAATATACATACAACCACAGTTTAATTACAGTATAATCATCTACAATAAATATGACTATTTGTATTATAAATCAAACTAATTCATTTAAAAGAGAGCACATGGACAAATGAATAAAGATTTCTAATTTTTCTACTTAAAGCTTTTTAAATCAAAATTGAATTTGTTGGAAAATGGCAGTTGATTTCCCAGCACTGTTACTCATATTCCAAGAAGAGAGAATAAGACATAAATGCTGGAGAAACTCAGGAATTAATTCTGGCTGGTCTTTTCAAATTTACATTTTACTTCATTTGGGAAATGAGATCACTCTCTGTCTTCTGTTTGGAAAATTATTTTCCACTTAAATGTAAAACATGTTCAGTACTGTTAAGGGGACAGAGGTTGTGATGAGATTGCTGAGTGACTACTTCCTGATCCTTCTTAGCTGCTCTGTATTTCCTGCAAGTAGACAGAGTAGGGCAAGTGGAAGAACCCAGCTCAGAAAGGTCCCTGAGTGCTGCAGCCAGGGNATTAGGAGGTCAAGCCTCTCACATAAAGATGGGAGCACACCTGAGCACACACCAAAAAGAAAGACAAAGAAAATCCCAAACTGAGGAGAAAGCACGACCTGCCTCTCCTCCCTAGCTTCCTCATCAATTGTTTAATCTTAACCTTTATCTAATACTATGAATCCTTTTAAACATTTAGCACTGTGCTTTTTTTAATAGACATCCAACAAATAATAAAGCTGAACAAGGGATGACAGCAATCATCTTTAAAGGAACAGGAGAAACAGCTGGAGACTGTAAAATAAATTATTCACTTTTAAATTTACAGTTTAAAGAGTATAACAAACACAATCAGGTAATGATTGCAAAAAAAAAAAAAAATCGGAATCTTTGCATCATCTCCCAAAAGTTCCTTTGTGCCTCTGGTAGCCAAGTCCCCTCTCCCAGACCACAAGAATAACACAAGGATAACCAACTGGCTTTCATCCCTTGTCTTGCTTTTTCTAGAATTTCATATCAATGCCATCACACTGCTGGTAGCCTCGGTGTCCAGTTTATTTTGCTCCAGATCATGGTTCTGAGATTTATGTGTGTTGCAATGCAGGTGGAATTTGTTCCTTTTCCTGCTCAGCTAATTTCCTTCTCTACACCAATTATACATTCTTCTAGAAGCCCTAACACAAGCTCTATGCTCATACCCTAAGTACTATTTCTTGATTTTTCTTGATAATTCTCTTTAAAAACATCAACCATGGTTCTGGTAAGATACAAAGATAGCAGCTACTTATAGGGCCAAGCCTGGCAAGCCAACAATTTAAACAGAATTAGAAATTCTTAGATAAAGCAATGAAAAGTGAGTGGCAGAAAAGAGGGTAACTTCCTAAAACACTCTCTTGACCATAAAAGACTGAGTCAGTATAGAGTTCAAAAATGCCATTTCCCCACTGATCAGTAAGTGTGTCTGTTGTAGTGTCTCACCTGCTGTGGTGGTTTGAATAGGAATGGCTCCCATAGACTCATGGGTTTGAATGCTTGGCCCATAGGAGTGGCACTATTAGGAACTATGGCCTTGTTGGAGAAGATGTGGCCTTGCTGGAGAAGTATGTCACCATGGAGGAGGACTTTGAGGTTTCATNTATGCTCAAACCACTCCCAGTGTCTCAGTTCACTTTCTGTTGCCTGTGGATCAAGATGTAGAACTCTCAGCTACCTCTCCAGCACCATGTCTGCTTGCATTCTGCCTTACTTCCTGCCATGATGATAATGGACTGAACCTCTGAAACTGTAAGCCAGCCCCAATTAAATGTTTTCCTTTATAAGAGTTGCCATGGTCATGGTGTCTCTTTACAGCAATAGAAACCCTAAGACACCTGCCCACTATGAGGTGGTACATGAACTACCTGTGGCACCTGAAGATTTGAACACTCCAGGTGTTTTAAGTAACTGACTTCTAAAATAGCTAAAATTTATCTTATGGAGTACCTGAAGTATTACTAAGTACTATAAGGTGCTAATTCTGTGTCTTGTTCAACAGAGTCTATTGAATATAACTGAACTTTACTTGGTATCTAACGATTGTCAGCATTCTGACCAACTACTATGCTCAGCTCTTATGCTGATGTCATCATGGGTTATCAGTATGACAGCCTAGTGGCTTGCTATTCTAAATGGCCCTAAACTATTGTCATTAGTTTTATTTTATGTGTATGGGTGTTTTGCCTACATGTATGTCTGTGCACTGTGTGTATGTCTGATTCCCTCAGAGACCAAAAGAGGGCATTGGACTCTTCATACTGTGGATATGTCCTTGCCTCTAACCTACAACTGTTTCTCTTTTGGAAATGTTCTAATTATAAAATATTTCCATCATACAGAAAAGTCCAGAAAGGAAGACTCCAAGTGCCCACCACTCAGTTTCATTTTGCAAGTATTCACATTTGACACACTTGTTTTATATTATCTCTTCTCTACTACTATACACTTGTTGCACACTGTGAAAGTAATTTAGCCCTTTCCGAGGCATTTGGATAATGGAGAAATCACTCACAATTCACCACAACCACTGTTTACATTTTGGTGAATTTTCTTTTCCCTCTTATAAGTGGGATTCCCACAACTCTGTGAACATGCATTTAATTTGGAATTGCTTTCACAGTAATGGTCTAGCACATGCATTTCTTTTGGCTGCTACATAACTATTATCTTAGAGGCTTCAGAGAGAAGTGAGTTGTCTTTATCTGACCAATCTCATTTTTTATTTAGAATATTTTAATTCTTTGCTATTACACATCAACCTCAAAATATCTTTACACATATTGTTTAACCTTCCTATTTTTAATCCACTCAGAATGCATACTTGAGTTTTATATGGTTTGTGTTATCTCCTTACCAAGTGGAGTGACTTCTTGGCATCATCTGAGTGAGGTACAGGAAGAGGTTTCACTCATTCATACAATAATTCATTCAAATCACATTTACCAAGTTCCTACTTAAGATATTTTTTAAAAAATGTAAAACAAGTTAAAAACACTGAGGCAAGTTCTATGTCCTGAAGCTTACCAGCTACCTGGGGAGACAGGTTTACTACTCATGAAGGAGGCAGATAATAGCGAGGAACAGGAGTGCTGCCGTGGTCATGGCTGATGCTCACAGCAGCTGCAGCCTCCTTCACAGGAGGAATCCTTCTTGGGTTTTGTAGTAAGGATGGGCAAGACTCTATAAGGCTGACCTTACACCATTTGCCCACTAAACTACATTGCTCTGACTTGCATGAAGAGATGACACCCAAAGCTTTTTTTTTTTTCTTTCCTGAAGGCAATGTTATATGGGACAGAAATGGTAAATTCTTTCCCAGCATCAAGTATGGCTTCTGTCATTCTGGGTGAAGAATCACAGGTGTCANGCAACCTTTCTTGGAACGCCAGGAAGCTGTCATACATAAGTTGAGCTACATAGCTTATCACCAGCTTCTCACATCTTACCAACTGAACAACTATATCCTGTTCCTTGCTCTGCTAAAAACGTCTTTCATTCTTCTTAAGGTCTATCAGGCTAGAAATATGGCATAGAAATATGATGCCAGTGTTAAGGAACATGCCCATAAATCAAAGGGGCTCATGGTTCATCAATGTTTATTTTTCTTTCTCTGAAGATCAAAACATAAACACAAAGGCAAAACCAGATAAGCAGAAAGACTTGGATCAAATACCCAGGTCCTTATCCCCTAATGGTCTCTTAGACATATGGGCCTTTCTCTCTGTGGACTACGACAAATTCTCCTACATGCACCTTAATGTAAGAAACAGGGACAAGAATCTAGTCAGTAATCCAAGGAGAAAGCAACAGCAGGAGGCTTCAGGTCATGAATATCAATAAGCTCACACACAAGTACACACTTTGCACCCANCTGAAGCATGCACTGGGGTTGGGTCACTTCTCNTTAAACCTGAGCCCTTGCCAAAATGAATGGATCTGCTGAAACACAAGATGCGGCAATGTGCTAAATAGCATGGACAGCTCACTGGCTCTCAACAGTCATTCATTTTCTTTTCCTTGTCCATTTTCTTACTCTGTTGTCTTTCCCACATTGATTGTAAACATGTTACAATGTTGACTGCAGAAGTCCCCTTTGGAGGAGACCAGTCAGTGACCTAAAACAGACAGAGTATCACATGACCTGAAAGCAGAGACAACTTGCTTTAGAAGGCTTTGCCTTTCAAGGTAGTGTTGCTGGGAACACCCAGAAGGATTCTCTGGTTCCTCTGAAAAGAATTCCTTTTCTTAAGGAACCTTTTAGGTTGTTTTAAATAGGCAGACAGAGAAAGGAGTAAGCAAAACCAGCATTTCTCAAAGAGAGAAAAAACAGCCTCCAGGCTAGTGAGAGGCAGGTCAGGATGCTCAAGGAAAGGTGCTCAAGTCCTGACAGAGTCATCTTCCTGTCAGAGGGTGAGGGAGCAAGCCTGAACAGAACAGCGTGAACAAAGTAGTGCTATAGACAGGTGGGAATTGCCAATAATTTGGCATGATGTCCATGCAAAGGGTTCCTCTTAGATTTCACAAAACAACAAACAACAAACAACAAACAAAAACAAGACATAAAGGGGGGACAAAAGNAATTCTCTAAGAGTCCAGAAGCAGGATGCCTGTTACCCTAACCTTTATAATCACTCTCATAAAAGAAACACTCAAGAAAAGTGCCATCTCAGAACACGGATGACACATCTGACTTAAAGAAACTGTCACTCCATTATGCCTAATCTTTTTTTCTCTCTCATTTCTCTGCAGCCCAGGGAAATGCTGTCACAGTCTAGCTTCAGGCTAGTTCCTCCAGGGCACAGAAGGGGCTCCTTCTCTCCCTCCTAAGATGCCAAGTGACTTACCTGACTTCACAGTGAGAACAAACAGAAAGTGCTGGGTTCAGCCAAAGTGTGTGGTGGATGCCAAGTCCACATGCTTTTGGTACCACACGTCATCAGGCACCTCATGATACCTTGACACTCAAAGCTCTTGATATCCAAAATACTACCAGTCACATTGGTGTCTTCAGACTGTGTGAAATACATCCAAATTATTTCAAAATAAAGTGTGCAGATCTGATATAAGGAAGCCATGGAATTCCATGAATGAAAAATTTATACTAAAAGGAAACAGGTTGTGTAAAAGAGTCACAAAAAAAAGGTAAGACAAATTGCACACAACAGTCTCATAATCACTATAAAGACAGACTGAAAGGAAGTGTGTCCATGCAGCAATAGCTCTGGGGGAATGTGATTTATGTTTCTGTTTCTTTAATTTCCTACAATTTATGTTTTTCTGTATCTTATTCATTTTCTACAATATTTCCAAGACCAGAACATAAAATCTTTTTTTAGTTTTCAAAGTTTGAGGGTAAAAGCTAACACTGTTAAAAAAAACAAGACAAAACAAAACAAAACCCCTTCATTTTGAAATTCTGACAAATACTCTTGAGTCAATAAAAATTTGTGATAATGTTCCTCACAATTAGACTGTGTACATGCTGATGTACACTTGCTGGTTACTGTCTTTCTGCCTTGGTAGATCTATCACATAATCACTTTATTTCTATATTACTCAAAGCAAATCAACAGTTCCATGCCTTTCTGTGTTTGAATTCTAACATGATAAGGTAGGAATTTCAATGAGACTTAATTAATTCATCACATAGAAGCAAACTTCATCCAAATCGGTTGATAGATCAGATGTTCTAAAAAAAACAACAGAAATGCAGAGATGAAGAATTTGAGAAGAGGTGAACAGAGAAAGCTTTAAGGGCTTCTAAACTGCCTGTGGGTAAGGTTCCCCTATCCAATCTCTCCAACGATGTCACAGAGGTTTCTTCTGAATACCAAAAAGTTCTTAAAGTATGAATTAAAATAAATGACTTGATTCATCACTCAACCAAAATCTAGTTTCTGCTATAAGTAAGCTGGCCTCTACTGCGGCACTTCCAAGCCTCACCACACCCTTACACCTAGGCTTCCCCCTCCAAGTCAGCGCCTTTGCTTCTGACTCCCACCTAGAAGGTGAAATGAAAGGCCACATAACCAGTAAGTGAATCTTAATTCAATCACAGGTCCTTCCTTAAAAAGAAAGATATAATACAAGTGAATAGGGCAGGTGAATGGAGACCAGCTGGTGAGGGTGGAGAGCCTGGAGAAGAGTTATAGGTTATGAAAACGAAGGTAGGAGACTTGCAAAGGGAAGCCAGTGAGAAAAAATGACAAGGAAAATGCACAATAATAATATATGGGTAAGCAAGTACAAATCCTGATATTCTAAGAAGCACAAATACACTCAAAGACTGGTAAATAAGCATGTTTTTCTTACCTGTGATGATCAAACGGTTTAAAATCTAGGCTGCACTTTCACAACAGTGACTGAGCAGTAAGAAGCAGTTCCTTAGTTTCTAGCAAGAGTTTGAAAAAATGTGTAAATCATATAAAAGGTAGGTTGAGCTACCTATGTATGTACAATTTCCACAGATCAGTCTCCAGTTCATTACAGCTTCCCCTTTAATTGGAAGCAAAGCTGGAGAAAATGTTTGAGGAGAGAAGAGTCTCCCTCCAACCCAACTATCCACCTTGGAGGGGCAGGGTAGATTCCAGCATCTCACATAGCAAAAGGAAAGGTTACCCACCCTGTGTAAAAACACTAGCTCTCCTTCCCACTCACAGTGCTGCCTGTAGGGCTCTCCACTCCCCTTCTGTATGTACTGACTCCCAGGCAGTGCCATTCTCTGGAACCAAGTGCAGTGTTGCCCTGCTCCAGCACTCTTTGCACAGACAGACCCCAGTGAAGAAAGGTCTGCCCTGTTCTACCACTCATTCTTTCCTCTAGGCCTTGCTCCAGGGCAGCCCCGAGGTTTGCTCTTATACCTCCTTCCATGTTCCCTGCCCTCAATGCACCTCTACTCAGTCCTATGAGCAGCAAGGAGCCACAACACCCTCCAAAGACCCCTTGATACGCTCAGCATGTGGCTTCCAATGTTGCCATCCACAAAGTGGGCACTTAGTAAACACTGAATTAGATAGAAGCATCTGGTTCTTTTGCAAGCAGTGCAAAGAATCGCTTTACACACACACACACACACACACACACATTCACACATATACACACTTTACACACATACAGACACACACGCACACACTCTTAATACACAAACATATACATTTTACACATACATACGAACACATACTTTACACACATACCTTCACACACAACACATACTCACACACACTCACACACACACAGTATAACATTTTTCTGTGAGTTTCTTCACTCACACACAGTATGACATATTTCTGTGAGTTTCTTCACAAATAATCAATATAGCTATCATGATATATCCACTGCTAAAAACCTTTCCCCTTGATTATGATAAAAGAACGGGAAGGGCAGGGAAGGAGGTGGTAATGAGAAGGAGACCAGTGAGCTGTCAGAGAAGCCTGGCTACTACAGTCTCCCTTCTGAGCCTGTCTTGCCCTCTCCTACCTGGATCTGTGCTCTCTCATAAGCTAAGCACTGCCACTCTCTCCTCCCTCTGCACTGCACCTCTCCGGGGCCTTCATTTTCCATAGCCTGTGACAAAATGTTCTCCCTATATATAACAGCTAGCATTCACATGGTCCCATAATGGTCACTTTACCATCCCCATTGCTAGGACACTGTTATTGTGATTAGTAGTCCTGGTTGTCAATTTGATACACCTAGAGGAGCTGCAATTAAGAAAGTTCATCCATCAGACTGNCCTGCAGACATGACTGTGGGGCATTTTCTTGACTGTAAACTGATAGAGGAAGAAGCAGCACAGTGGCTGCACTCCCTGAGCAGGGGAGCCTGAACTGTAGAAAAAAGATAGCTGAGCAAGTCAGGGGAGGGAGTTGTATTCCTCCACGGTCTCTGCTTCAGTTTCTGTTGAAGGTTTCTAATTTGAGTTTCTAACCTTAGCTTCCATGGATTATGGACTGCAAGTGAAATAAACCCATTCCTCCCCAGCTGGCTTTTGGAGAGTGGGTTTTTTTTT